>MU277720.1:158666-238677 GCA_022385805.1 Pilatotrama ljubarskyi | reverse complement strand
GCTAACTGTACAGTAGAACAAGCCACAGCGCTGGGGAAGCGCTCAGAAATCCACAAATGCGAAAAGGAAGGATGAGGTCCCGGGTTCAATCCCGGGTGAGTGCAAATGATTAAAATGCGAAGTGAGCAATATCTTGAGAACGGAGTAAGGGAGGGATGAATCGAAAGGAATGATATAAGTACGCAATGCAAGCGTCCCATGGGATGAATCTCGACTTGAAACGGGCACAGGAACTCGAGCAATTACTCAGAGTTCAACAGCTGAATGGCAGGGTACGCCAGGCAAAGCTGTATCTCTCCAAGCTCAATGAGAGGCAGCAGAGCATTTGGGTGCAGGACATGGCAAAATGGGACCTCCGGAAGCTGAGGCTCATCATCTTCTCAGATGAGTGCAAGTTCAATCTCTTCAGTGGGGATGGGAGGCAGTGAAGAGTGGAGGCATACATGATTCGGGATCTGAAGAAGATGGTTCAGGGAGGGGGAGGAAGTTTGATGGTCTGGGGCTGCATTACCTCGAAGGGTGTTGGATGCCTGCACAGAATCAACAGGATCATGGATGCGAAGAAGTACTGTGCCATCCTCGAGGAATCGCTCTTGGGTACACTTCAAGACTATCATCTTTCCCCCCACTCCTTCATCTTCCAGCAAGACAATGATTGCAAGCACACTTCCAAGCTCGCCCAGAAGTGGTTCACTGATCACAGCATCCTCGTTTTCCCCTGGCCTTCATCCTCTCCTGACATGAACATCATAGAACATGTCTGGAGTGTGATCAAGCACCGTGTACGAGCTCACCATCCTCTTCCCCGCAATCTGGACAAGCTATAGACAATGGTTCAGGAGGAGTGGTATGGACTTGATACTTGTTTCATTCAAAAGCTTTACAATTCCCTTCCTGAACGTTAATACTCTTTGCCGCCATGGTGGCAAACACACATGTTTTTGAATGATTTGTATCCTTCTTGTTCAGTAATCACACAATTTTAGTGAAATGGGAAGTGTTGAGAATATAGTAGTATGCAATCAAGTCCATTCTCACAGGTTTGTAAGTCATTGGCGCCGGCACCTAAACCAGATAATCCAAATATGGTAGTGTCGGCACAACATCACCATGAGCGTGACCGGCGTCGCAGCTCTACCCTGCCTCCTCACTATATATTCAGGCCCTAGTAATCTCTATTCATGAGCAATAAGGTCGTGGCTATAGACATGGGTAGGGAGAGCCAGTCTGCACTATTAATGGCTGAAGCGCTCGCGGAATTGTTTACATAGGGTTGAGGATCTCTACATTGATATTCTCATTCCATCCTACAGAATACAGAAACCACATTCAATACAGCAGACCCCGAGTTCCTTTCGATTAATTCAAAGTATAGACGTACAATGGGGAGTTGAATAATATCACATCAAAACAGAACGTGAAAGCGAAGAATTGAAGCAGGCACCGAGGACCAGTCAAACACTGTATACCTTTGGCTCAGGGTGTGGAAAACTGATATGTACCTGAGTCAGCTACTTTAAAATCTGACTAAGAGCCCTTTCTCTGCTTATTGATCCTCTTTCCCTGCTTGCTCATTCTCTTTCCCTACTTACTCACCAGCCTCATGCTCACAAATGTCTGGCTTAGTATCTTAGTAAGCCTGCTACCTGAGTAAGGTTGTTGTCTTGGCAATGGCATGATGCAATTTGATGAGTGAAGCATCCTCGATGAATCTAATGTGGTGTTGATCTGGTGCCTCCATGCAGTCCAGCATCTGTGTCATGTGATGCTTTTGCCAGCTCTGTCTATCATAGGTCTTGCTCTGGTTTATGCTGGATAGACCAGTGGTTCTTGTCAACATGTCACGTCTGTTACATCCTGTGCACCCACCTTCTTCTCCAGTTTAACTCCGCATTTTCCGGACTTAACTCCGGCCATTAACTCCGCTTTTTCCGGACCTAACTCCGGACTTATTTCCCCATTCTGACTTCACTACATTCTTTCCATACTTGTACTCCGCTTTTCCGGACTTTTACTCTGCATTGTGGACTACAACTCCGCATTTTCTCCGAAGTTCAGTCTTATGTCTCAGATTGTGCCATTCCTTCACAATAGGCTTATTCTCTTCATCCCGGAAACCCTCTTCCGTCCTTCTCCTTATTGTTTGCGTTCACAATAAGGCTTACTTCTATATATACCAAGCTAGTATGTCGTAGTTACTCAGTTCGGATACTTGTTGTACTTCTTGTCATTGCTATGATCATGCAATCAACTTGTGTCTTGTCCTCAATTCCGCTCCTTGTCTCCGACTCCACCCCAAGTCTGGACGTACTCCACCCCCATCCTCTAGTCTGGACCAGATCCTGGAGGCCGGAAGCCGGAAGGCCAATATCAGACTGGATGGGTCCGATCGGAACCCGGTCGGAGTCCACACGGTATAAGGTATGGGAAAGGACTCGCGAAACTATTAGTAACACGCTTCGGGAGTCGGCGGAGTCTTCCAATTTACGGAGGTATATAATATACTATTGGACTGAAAGCAGACCAAAGTTGGAGGCCGGTCAGAAACCAGTGGTAGAAGTTGAAGTGGCGAAGTGCTGGTTACCAGAGGACAAGTTACTAAGGATTTATCTTAGTAGTGTCGGAGGTCGGACTGTGATCGGACCGGAGTCGGAATCTGATCAGACCAGAAATCGGAGGATGGAATGTTATTCCGGAGGATAAACAAATGGGTAAAGGATGGGAGACCAGAGAGCATACCAGCAGAACAAGTGGCTAACGGGATATCTGAACTGAAGAGCTACCCTATAGAATCCGAAGCTTATATAGTAAGAAGTAAGTGAGGTTTGGGTTTGTAACCAGTAACTGCAGAGGGGAGATTGGAACAGGATCAGATGGAGTGAGGGCCAGGATCGTGTGGAGTAAGGGGCCGGTTAGTTTCATTGCTGATGATGATGAGGAGTACCGGAATGGGTCTCCCAGCCCAATTGGACCAATTGGGTTCCAAAAGGTGCAGGACTGCAAGGATCCGCACGGGTGCTAACATTTGTCAGGGCTAATTAGTATAAATAGCGCGCTGGTAGTAGCCTTTGCCTCAGTTCAGACTCCTTGTTACTCCTTGTTACTCCTCGCACTTACTCCTGTACTTACCCTCAGTCAATCCATCCTAACTCCCCTGGACCTCCATCAGAACCCCTGTACTCACTCCACCCACCACCTACAGCATGTGTCCCAACACAACACCTGTCCATGTGCCAATCCACTTCGGTGCATGACAGTGCCCAGAGTATGTAAGGCACCTTGCCCTCCTTATCCTCCATGCTCACGCTGCCAATGCATATGTGTCCACCCAATATGCCCATCTGACCGCTGCTGTGACAACTGCAAAATGCAAGCACAAACTTCCTCACCACCTACCACCACCATCGTTGGATCATCTGTTGAACCTCTCCAGAATGCCACTGCATTGTCCACAACACCTCTCCTGACCACTAGGCTTCGCTCACAACAGCAAACGAAAGCCGATTTTAAACAAACATCCAGGTGATGATGCTGCAGAGGACAGGATGAAGAATGAGAATGAGAACAATGACATCAGCACGGGTCACTATGCAACTCTAGCAGAGGTGCGCTTAGCTGTCCAATCACTTGTTAGCACCTGTGCAGACCCTTTCGGTCCAGTGCCTCTTGGAACCCAATCAGTCTGATCAAACTCTGAGACTTACCAATCGGATACTCCGCTCTGCAGTAAGCTGGTCATTAATGCTCTGGCTTACTCACTTACTAAACGGTACTTCTATATAAGACCGGCACTTCTTAGATAGAAGTTCAGTTCGGATATCTCGTCAACCACTTGTTCTACTGATGTACTCTTCGGTCCTCCATTCTTTACCATTTGTTTATCCTCCAGAATAACATTCTGTCCTCCAATCTCTGGTCCGATCATAGTTCAACCGACAGATAAGTCCTTCGTGACTTGTCCTCTGATATCCGCTTTTGGTCCAATTACATAATAATATATTCCTCTGTAAATTAGAGGACTCCGTCGACTCTCAAAGTGTGTTGCTTATAGTTTCACGAGTCCTCCCATACCCACCTTGTGTACTCCCACCGGGTTCCAATTGGACCCTTCCGGTCTGATGTCGGCCTTCTGGCTTCTGGCCTCCGGGACAGGTCTTACCCCCGCACGGTTCCTAACAATGTAAGTCAGAAGCTGATGAATCTTCATGACATGCCCAATGCATCACTTTGTGCAGAAGAGTCCACCTTCAAGGTGCTCTGGAAGAGTCCTGAAGCCTTCATGCAACCTCTGCAAAGTCGAAGCCTGTCAGAGCGGCCTCAAAAAAGCTGTCCTTAGGTGACAGGAACAAATATGAGGTGCTCTCGAGCTTGCAGTCCATAACCTCTGCAACACAGCTGACTGCAAATTCCTTAAAGGCATTGCATGCACCTGCCGGCTGTACATAATGTGACCTTCAATTACTAGCTCAGGGGACTCTGTACCACTGCTAAGTATGCAGGAAAGCTCCTCACTGACCATTAGTCTACACGCCCAGACGAGCCAAACATCGGGCCGAGGCTTGGTCGGAAGTTGTCCGCCGCAATGCTGCCCGATATCTCGCCAGTGAACACAGGTCATATGCCCGATATCGACGCGCAGGGCCTAGCCAACGTCTGATGCCCGTTACACGACAGATACCTAGGACCAGACGTCTGACAAGGGTGGTACAATGTCGCACCAATATCTGAGGCCGTCCCGAGCATGTCTGGTGTCAGATGTTGGTCTGAGGTACCCTCGCCCGATCGTGGCCGAGCGCTCCTCCAATGAAACTATCGCCAACATGAGAGTAGACGGGTATAGTAGGACTATTGAACGTAGCTATTAGAAACTCAAGCGTGGTACAAAACAGATACAAGGTGACGGAAGCGGGCGAAAAGCTCCTCGAAGACCGCATGACCACAATTCTCACATGCCAGGATGTCATCACTCTCTGTCCAGCCCTCGGGCCCGCTATTACGAAGTTCTATCCACCTGTGTATGAATGGACCATCGAGTGAGATCACTGTATCCCACTCCGGCCAATTCCCGCCAGGGAAGGACGGATGCGCTCCCACAAACGCAATCCAGAAAAGCTCCCGTCCCCATATCCAAAGGAGCGACGACGTGTCGCGAACCTGAGACACCAGCCAACTCTGGATGTCGCTGGATAATGCGAACCAAGCTTGCTGGTCAGTCGGAGCGAATGTTGGCTGAAGCGGGATGAAGGTGGGGGGGGGGGATGGAAGCCACAGCCGCGCTGAGCTAAAGGGAAACAGATATGTGAGACGGTGAAGTACATATCGACCGGTTACGCACTTCATCTCTCTCGGCGCGCGAGAAGTGCACTACGCCGTCTCGTGGGGGGCCTCCGATGCGGCACAGAGATGGAGATGTGGATTGGCTGCAATGTGTGAGAGCTCCAGTGGCGACGCCATTGAGGGTAAACTTACGATCTTGCCCTCGTTGGCAACCTCCAACGCTCGACCCAGGAAAGAGACGTTGACAGAGAAGGAAGCGATTTCGCCGCTCGAGCGTACATCCCCGATGATGGGCGTAGTGGTACGTTTGCCCCAAGAAGGATGGCATATACCTCACCATGGAGCATCGGCACGTCCTTTCGCACGCGAAAACTGAGAAGCATAAGTTTGCGCGCCAAGGGGCCCAAAGGTCTCGTGCCACAAGCTTCTTACTGCATAGAGCGGTTTCAGCTGCTGCTACACCAGCAAACCCCTCTCCACCCTCGCCAGAACATGCACATCCTCCCTGTAGGTACTCCTCACGCTCATTGCTGGACGACGGTGCAACCTGCGAGCCTCCGGAGTGCCCGCCACAGCCGACAGCCGAGGCACCCTGGTCGTTGCCGGATCCCGAAGACGCGGTATCTTTGAACACCCTGTGGGACCCGCATGATCAGCACACGGTACGTATAGACAACAATGCGCTGCTAGACATATTCTCGGAAGCTACAGATGCTTTGGCGGTGGACGATGAGGTGCCGCACCCCCCGTGGCCAACGAGCATCCATGGAGCTGAGGAGCTGGTATACGAGGACATTGAAGAGGTAGGCAATGCAGTGAAGGATGCCTTTCACTTCGGTTTCGATATGCCGCGTACGTTCCCAAATTGAAGATATCCAGCAATCACTGAGAAAACTCACTCTTTGCAGCCCCCAACACCAGCGGACGTCCCCCGGCTCCTTCAAACATCAAGGCGACTAGTCCGACATACCCTTGGCCAAGCCTCTCGGTACGTGCTTATGCATCCTACCATTCCCGCTGATCCGATTCCTATTGTCACAGATGTTCCTTATGCACTCACTTTTCTCGTCTTCGATGCTGCGCTTCTCCGAATGGCAGAAGACGGCTATCCTTGGTTGGGCGAAGGCGCTTCAAGCGAGAGACGTGCCTTCACTGTACGCTCTCAACAAGTGCCATTCCCACATCCAGGATCTCGTCGGAGACCCGACGCGCAAGGTTGTGTCGACGTCTGGTAATGTATTCTACCTCAACGATGTCGCCGACGCCATTGCGAAGGTCCGTATCACTGGTACTCTACGTACTTGCACTGACACACTGTCCATAGGAGTACAGTAATCCGCTCACGCGTTTTGCGATGTCTGACTAACCGCGCGACGAGGGCATAAGAATGTCGCAAGTCCACAGTGGATCCAAGGTCTTGCATGATTTGCCTGGCAAGATCGCATCCCCGACCGTCCAGGTGAATGGCGAGATTTACTTCGTGAACGAGTTGCTCCGTCGTTCAGATGGATCCTTCTTCATTCCGGAGTGATTCTTTTACGCAGCAGTTCCGGATGCCTCTGTCGACGTGCCGGCTTCGGGGGCTGGTAATCCGGAGCCATTCTTCTTAGATGAGCTGTGTGCGCTTGGGCGTGAAGTCAAGCATGTGGAGGTATCGAAAATTTCGCAGCGCATCCAGTGATAGTCATTCAATTGAGTTGATCGTACAGGGTGTCTTCGATGTGGTGGACGAGCTTGTGATAGCTGAAGTCTCTTCATTCTCGTTGTCTTATGAAGATCTTCGGAAGTGCGAAATGCTGAAAGGTGGTTTTACGGGTGCGGGTGCTGCTCTGATATGAATGAGACATCGACTCATGCCGACGATTTGCAGAGAATTCCGTGCGGTTCACTCAGAAGATGCCTAATCCCATGCGAGAGAAGGCGAAAGGGCGGATGGTTCTCGCTGTTCCCCTCATAATCTTCATGGACAATGTCTCCGGTAATGTCTCGAAGCAGTGGAACAAGCACCATGTTATCTACATGTCAAATGCGAACCTGCCGCGTGAGATGCTGGAGAAGGAGTTCTGCGTCCGTTTTGTGACTTCTCACCACATGCATCACCGATGGAGCTGATGGCCGCGATGAAAGAATCTGTCTGGTGCGTTGTATATGCACGAGATCTTAGGTGATCCACAGTGTCTCATTACGGACATAGCAAAGCTGGCGAGGACGGCGTGCCGGCGTGGGACTGCAAGAGCGATGAAGAAGTCCTCTTGTGCCCGTACAGTCTGTTCCTGGGAGGGGACAACCCCATGCAGGCGGAGGAGTGTAGCCATGGTGGGCTGGCCTGCAACTACTTCTGTCGAACGTGCCACGTTGGCGGGACGAGGGACCACAAACACACGCTTGAAGGCTATTCGTCACTATTCAAGGTACAGAGAGCTCGCAGGCTCTGCACTACCCACATTGGTCGCTCACGATGATATCTGCAGCCCCGCGGACACCGGGCGACACGCGAGATGAGATTGAGCGGCAGATCGAGAAGGCATTCCTTCCTGGCGGGACAGATAAACTCAAGAATGCGACGGCGGAGTCAGGCACATGCGATACCGCGACCAGAGCAATCCTCAGCAGTGTTGTCGAGCTGGGAAAGCAGCTGCGGAAGCGTGCACCAGGAGCACCTGGCCTCTCGGAGGAAGAAGTCCACAAGCAGCTCGAAGACCAGCTGGAAGAGACCCTCAAGGGCGTGTCGCTCCACGATTGCATAAACCCACTCCTTGGGATGCCAGGTGTGTTCACGTAGTCCTGCGGCCGTAGTCATGTCATAGAACCTGAACCTATGCAGGGGTGGATGTCCATATGGACACTCCAACGGAACTTCTGCATACGGTCCTGCCCGGCGTGGTCAAGTATTTTTGGGCTCAGACAGTCTTCCTCGTCGAGAAGGCCAACAAGCTTGGTACCCTACAAACCCGCCTTGCGTCTGTCGACCCTGACGGTCTAAATGCTCCGTCGCTGAATGCGGAGTACATATGCAGGTACAAGGGTGGCCTGATTGGGAAGCATTTCAAGAGCCTGGCGCAGGTCATGCCATTTGTAATCTACGATCTGGTCCTGACCATTGTGCTCGACGGCTGGATCGCGATTGGCGAGCTCGTCGTCCTGTGCTGGCATACTGTCATAGAAGACCGCGAAGTTTACCTCGTTTGTGCTTCTCCTTCTCCCTCGACCAGACCGCTGATCTACTCCTGAAGGCTGAGCTGTCGAAAGCGATCGAGAATCTACTCAACATCACTGCCCAATGCTCTCCCAGCATCCTCATCACAAAACCTAAATTCCATTTCCTCGTCCACCTTCCTGCATATATCCGCCGTTTTGGCCCTGCCATCCTCTTTTCCACCGAGCGTTACAAGAGCTTCAATCATGTCTTCCGTCAAAGCTCCATCTACAGTAATCGCCAGGCACCCAGTCGAGACTCCTGCAAGGCGTTCGCCGGGCACGACATGGTCAAGCACGTTGCTCTTGGCGGTTTCTGGTATGATCGTGATGCAAAGCGATGGGTCCGCGCGGGCTCGGCCATCCTCGACTACATGGAAGCTCATCCCGAACAGAAGCGGTTCTTTGGTTGGACATGCCCAGATGGTGAAGAAGCTGGCGTGGGTATGCATGGACATTAAGCTGCGGTATCGCCTTCGAAGGCTAACATTTGTAATTCTTCCACAGGCACAGCAACATTTCCTCCTCAGACTGCAGCATCAGTGCCCATGGCAGTGCCACATGGGGAGCCCAACGGTCAAATCGATGCCACCAACAGCCGAGACCCACCGAAACCCTCGTCGATCGCTCTACTGGGCCGTCAGACCATCGCCATTCCAATCCTGCTCCAGGAACATCCGAACTCTGCTCCGATTCGCCCTTCAGGTGCAAGCAAGTACTATCAAGCAGCTACATGCAAAATCGGACAGGGGGAGCTTGTGAAGGTCGGAGCACACGTTCTCGCAAAGCGCGCAGACGGACCTGTGAGTGCTCCCGACCAGTGTTGCTTCTCGCTCTGTCGACAACTGGCTGACGATAACTGCAGGCCGTGGTGGGACGCGTGCTCGAGATGCTCGTTCCGCATGACGCTGACGTCACGGTTGCACATGTCGCGTTGCAAGTCCTCGATTTCCTCCCCACGCGCCACCCTCAGCTTCACCTTCCTCGCCTCAGCTTGACAGACACCAGAATCGTTGTAGCTCCTTCCGTAAGCCCCAGTCATGACGATTCATAACATAGCAACACTGACGTGAACAACTGCACACAGGAAATCCAGTGCATCGTAAATCTACAGCATGACTGCGCGAGCTCGGAATGCAGTGAGCTACATCACACAAGGATCATCCAGGAGCGCCTCCCTACCACGAGGTTGCGGCCGCGAGTCACTCACAAGGGAACAGGACTGTTCGTCCTGAACACACTCTCGATACATAACTACGCACAGATTGCCGCCGCCCTTTCCGAGACATTGAGAGCATCGAGCCTCCTGGTGGCTGATGCTGACACTATCTGCAGGAATGCAGTCGCAGTGATGGCACAGAAGAAGGCCACAAATGGAACAAAGAAGATGACAAACACGTAGTCCTCCGGGTCAGCTGTCTCAGCGGACTCGGGCCCTCTTCGGACTCTCCCACCCTCCGTCCCCGGTCCCAGTCATGCTCCTTTGTATCCGCCTTCATCTCAACAACTTCCACGTTCACAAATCGCTCCAGCTGCTCTCACGCACCGACCAGCAGCCGCGGCCAGTCGCTCAACTACACCTTTCCCACCACCACCTCCATCCCTGCATCTAGCGTCTACTGGCAATGCCGACTGGCCCTCTCTGACACGTACCACACCTTCCCCTGCTGCATACATGTCTACCATGCCGCCGCTACCTGTGCCATCCGTTGGAGCACCCCTGGTGGCCCCGTTGGCGATACCCAGTTCTGGTGCAGCGTCCTCAGATCCCACGGCCCCGGCGTATATCTCCTATCCCCCGCTGCTTGCGTCGTCTTCTGGAGTATCACTGACCACTCCCTGCGCGTCGCGCGGCGTCGTAGCGCCTCGACAGACTGCGCCTCCTTCCGCCCCGCTGACCAACCCGATCCCACCGCCTTTTGAGGCCGTGAAATCTCGGAAGCGGTCAGCCACCAACAGTCAACTTGGAGGATTGGCACCAAAGGGCAAGCGTGGTAAGAATATCAAGAACGAGGATAGCAGAGCAAACACATCAAGAACAAGAGACATTTCCGTACCACTCGCAGGAGGCAGCGCATCGTCAGTTTCCACCAGCGGACTCGGGCTCAGACTCGGACAGGACGATCACGGTAGTCATGGTGCCAACCCGGTGAACGCTTCCTTCCATTCCCCATCCTCCTCCATAGCTTCCCCTTGGCCTGTTTGGCCTCCCCCTAATTGATACTACATAGCTACATCCAAATTACATTCAATTCGAGTCCGAGCGGTGATTTTCCGCTCTTCTGCAGTTGTGTGCGAAGGTTTGACCGCATGTAGATTGGAACAAACAAGACAAAACAAATGCGTGCCAATGCAGCCTCCAGGTCTGCGCTGTCTTCTCTTCCCTGTTGCTCACTGCTCAATGTCACTCGTCGACTCTTTCCGTCGCTCCTTTGTCCAGCGGCAGCCAGTTCGTGGTGCTGCTGCAGAGGCTCCACGTGGTGGTCATACCGGCGAGCAGCCACCAACTCCCGGCCCAAGCCCGTCCACCCCGACCTCGCCGCGTTCGAACGGTGCCGCCACGGGCCCACTCTTCCTGCAGTCGAGCCCTGCGCCAGACAACCTATCACTCAGCTTCAACGATGCCGATGCGACCTCGCCTTCTGCTGGCAGGCGCCGCCGCCGCCCGGACGACTTCGACGAGGGCACTTCCAACGTGAACACGTCGCTCGAGTTCACCCCGCAGACACAGAAGAAACTCAAGCGTTATGCTAGAGATGCATGCCTCAAGCATGGCATTGAGGGGTAAACTATGGAAGAGTTCGCCAACATACGTGCACAATGTCCTTTCGTGTTCTGTTCTCACATGGTGTGTGCAGCTCCCGAGCCTCCCCATCATGCTCGTTGAGATGCGGGCATACATGCTTGCTCACGAGAAGCGCACCCATCGTGCCGAAATAATCACAGCTATCCAGTCGACGGATTTCCAGGTAAGCTGCTGCCCAGCTATGTCATACGACCTGAGGTATCGAGGCCATCGCAGGCGTCATTGCAAGGGCGTATCAACGCCCTTCTCTTGTCTCCGAATCTGACAGCTTATGTCGCGGGAATTACCGCAAGGCTCATGGTGAGCCTTTCCGCTGAGATTTTGCGTGAGCGTTTCACTGACTCGGTGTCTATCAGGAGCTCATAGTCCAGAGACCCGCTGCCTTCAATGTCGACCGGGCCATGATCGAGAATCATGACACTGGGGGTATGCTCGCCTCGGTCGTCTCCAAACTCGTTAACTGCGTTCGTGGCAACATCAAGCAGAAGGTACGGGTAGTAACACACATAACACAGTGCTTTGTTCTTACTGGTACTGCAGTTGACCACCTCTTTGGGGTGTGATGCATCCGGAAGGACAAAGAGGCTTGCGCCGCAGAATGTAACAGCGCTCTGCGAGTCCCTCGTCTCGAAGGAAGTATTCATCACTGTACGGACTGACCATTGGGAGTGAGTGGCGTTCTTGGTGTGTCGTTGAATTCTGCGATCTGCAAGCGACCGGAGTCACTGACCGTGATGCTTGCTTAGCGTGCCGCTCTAGTCGAGTTCAATAAACTCGATTACAAGACTACGACCTCGGTGCCTGCGTCCAACTCTACCTCCACCACTCCCAAGGGACAGCCTCCAGCAACAGTCCCTCAGATCCCCAAGGCGGATCCTGGAAGCGGCGAGCAGCCAGATGCCGAAGAAGGCGCTGCAGGTCCCACCAACGCCCAGGCTGCAGCAGGGAACACTGGTGAGGATGTCACGGCGGACGACGACGAGGCTGCCGCGGACTCAATGGAAGAATACCGGAGCAACCAGTACTGGAAGTACGTGGACGACCAACTCGCAACCATGCGCGAGGACATCGAGAAGGCCTTCCCGAAGGACGATGCGGCACAGGTCAAGGCATGGGATCAGTGAGTATGTCGATATGTGTTTGCAGCAGTTCTGACGTTTCTGAACTTTTCCAGAGGAGTGAACGACATCCTGCAGCGTGATCTGAAAACCTACCGCCCTGTCGGGAGGAAGGGGAAGGCTTCGAAGCTGCCGCCGGTCGACACCGCTCCGACGGTGCCTTGGCAGACCTTCATTGAAGGCGGCACCGTTTTCTGAAATCCATCGCTCGTCACCATATATGCATCGCTATGCACAACGTGGGCAGGCCTCGGACCTGTATGCTCTCATCATCTTTCGCACTGCTAATCCTGACTGTATATCGCTTTTGCATTGCTCTCGAGTCCGTACTACTCTTTTTAATCCGCTGTCATTCACTCTTGCTATCGCATCGTATGCTACCATGATTCTACCGATAGTGATTGAAGTGCATGACCCCATCATCGGTGAAAGCGATAAGCGGACCACAGGTCGATGCCAGTTTGTGCACCTGCCTACGCCCTCGCGGCCAACCTCTTCGATAGCGACTCAATGTATTCTGTATGTATCACAGCCAACGGACAAGTATCTGCTAGATGACGAGTAGACCTCCGGTCCCATACATAGGCAGGGTGTCGGATACTGAGACATCGGTAGGTGCTTCGGTAGATATCACATAGGTAAATGCTTGATATCTGCCCTATGTCGGACGGCGGGGGTCGGGCGGACATATGGCGCCCAATGTCCTGCAGATGGCGCGCGAAAGCCATAGGGTGGAGGTCGTGACAGCACCAGACCGAAGTCTGGTGTCTCAGATATTGATCCATCATCCAGCTCAGCTGTGCGTGTAGTTCGCTTGTAACAAAGTTTCAGGTCAGAGATGCAGACGTCATCCCTCCAACTGAGCGCATCGAGGAAAATGGGCAAGTTCATGTTGAGTGACTTCATGTACTCAAGAATCTTGCGAATGTATACAAGTTTGCTCACAGAGTCAAGGGGCTTGTGCATAGCACACATTCTCTGGAGCTGGATTGGGGGTGAAGGCAGCTCATTCTTGATGGGTACTGGGTTCCAGTCTGACTCGTCAGACAGGCAGTTGCTATCATATTCTGAGCACGGGTCGTAGTCGAGGTCATCTTCATCATTGACATCAGCGAATAGAGAACCCCATCCATTATGCAACTTGTCCTGCTTGTCCTCGTGGAAGGTGTTTGTCTCTGTCATGTTGTGTATAGGAAGCAGCTCAGCGGGTTTGGGCAGCGTGGCAGCATGAGTGTGAGTGTGCGTGAGGTCACGGACTGTCACTGATTTAGGAGTCATGAAGGGTTTGCCATCAGACGTTCAGGAGTGTGGCAATCCCTGAGTTCTGACCTCAGATTTGTGCTCCAAATGTCTGGTCACGGGACTAGTAACAGCCACACGTCCCAATTCTGCCTGTTTGCTGCTTCAGCACCCAAACAAGTATAAATGTGTTATATATTGTTTGAAAGCTGCTTTGAACCTCAATACAACCAAATGGTTCACATGCTCAGCCAATCAAAACTGAAGGTGCTGGAAGTCTTTTTGTTGCTTTTCCTATGCTAATTGCTCTGTGACAAAGCAGATCTCATTTATATAAGAGATGGAGCCTGGCAATGGGCAGATATACTTGTATGACATGTAAAAACATCTTTTGCCACGAGCAGAGATAGAAGTATTCCCTATAATCTTGGGAGCAATACTAAGCACCCAAAAGCTAGTCAGCAGTTCCTGTGGTCCTCGAGCACCTACTGGCACTTGGCACTTTCATAAATGCCACGTCAGCTACTGAAAATATGATATGCTATTCCAAAGGTACTGTTGAGCTTAAACTAGCTGTATTGACTCTAACAACTCTGTAACTTATTACCGTTTGCATAAAAGTTATCACAGGATTGTAAGAGGGATTAAGATTATTGAAGAACTCTGTACTGAGCTACCAATTCTTCTAAGGAGGGAGGCCACTGGCAATGCCATCTTAGTCATGTGCAACTATTTTGCAAATGGTAATAATGTCCACCCATATATTTTGGTATGTGACTAAAAATTGCAGTCCATTCCTTGCAAGAGGTAATACATATAATCAAAGAGCCATAAAAATTAGCAGGCAATTTTGAAAAGTCATAGACAGCATGCAATCAGGGTGCTTTCTACCTGGTGGTAGTGCCTTACAGGTGAGCCCTTTCTCATTTCAATGGTAGGTTGCTTCTTATGCACCAGATCATTAATCATTCATAAATAATATAGAGCTCATATACTCTGAGGAGTCCATTCAAATAAGCTGAGTATGAAGGGTTACAAAGCATCCATCTAAACCTCAACAATATGCACATAGTGTGCCTTGATGCAGCTCGCAGAAGCCACCGTAGAATGAGTGCTAGCTGTATGAGAACTCTATGCTTCTCTTTAGCTGTATGGGCACCACTTGTAATAAATCCAGTTATGGCTCCACCAGTACATTTCTAAGCTTCTATGGAACTCAAGAACGGTTCTGAAAGCAACTATCACTGTATAAATAACAGCAAAAATGTGGAATGATCAGAAAAATCGGGTCATGTAAGTAGCAGTAAAGTCAATGAGTGATGTGTCTATATTACTAGTGACCTTAAATAAAATTCTAACTAGTTGAAAGGCAGATTTCCGACACCTCTTTGGCTGCAAGACTCATGATTATCAAAGTAATCTAGCAGAGCAGCCAAGTCTTTTTCACTGTTGAGGATCCCATTGTATACAATAAAATCTGTCTCTCAGTGGAGCTGTTTGGGCTATGTTTAGTGTTTCTCAGCATTCAGCAATCTGCAAGGCTTCATCCTGTTCCTGGTATAATATGCATGCATCACAGTATACTGTTGGATACCTCTCATTGAGCTCTACAGCATGGTATGTACCATAACTGGCCTATCTTTCAGGGTAGATTGAGGTGGAGGTATTACATAGGAAAAGCGGACAATTGAATATATACAGTATATATACACCATCACAGAGCTCTTAGTAAGCTGTATCTCATGGGACAGAGTATGGATCAATGTATATGCACTGTCGTAACTGTATTCTCTGCATCTGCTATGCTGCTAAAATTGGTGTCATAGCTGTTCAATAACTTTTGGCAGCTAGGATTTGATGTCCTTTTCAAAGTATTTTTTGATGCAGAGCTGTAAGTGATGGTGATACTGTGTTACATCCCATGCACCCACCTTCTTCTCTAGCTCAACTCCGCATTTTCCAGATCTAACTCTGGACTTATCTCCCCATTTTGACTTCACTACATTTTCCTTATACTTGTACTGCACTTTTCCGGACTTTTACTCCGCATTTTCAGACTATAACTCCGCATTTTCTCCATGTTGAGGCTTATGTCTCAGATTGCACCATTCCTTCACAATAGGTTGATTCTCTTCATCCTGGAACTCCTTTTCTATCCTTCTCCTTATTGTTTTGTGTTTGCAATAAGGCTTGCTTCTATATATATTGGGCTGAGATGTTGTAGCTACTCAGTTCAGATACTACTTGCACTCCTTGTCATTGCTGTGATTCTGCAATCACAACTTGTGTCTCATCCTCAATTCTGCTCCTTGCCTCCAACTCTGCTCTAACTCTGGGATGTACTCCATTCCAACTTTGAAAGTACTCCACCTCCATCCTCTAGTCTGGATTTGAGCACACTCCAGAAGGATCTCAGGTGGGTTATTATTACCATTTGCATAGAAGTTGTCATGTGACACATTCTTTCACCAGACTGCATTCCGGATGTCAAGAAATTGTTTCAGCTCACAGAGCTTATGGAAATGGATGATTCCAAAAGTAATCAGTTGATATGCTATGTATACTTTGGATGGAGAATGAGGCTTGAATACTCCAGATTGGACATGAGCCCAGCACCTGCTAGTTGAAGCTGTTATAACCACAGTGGGCCATTTGACATGCTTTCTGGTCACCTCTGCACCCATTTTATATCAATCTCAGAGCATACAAATTCAATGAACTGGCTACAAGACATATCAAGATCTTTATGGGACTCTGTACTGAGCTACAGTTTTTTCGAGGAGGGAGACCGCAGGTGAAGCCATTCCGGTCAGGTAACAACTTTTATGCAAACAGTATTAATAGCTTTGCTGAAGTTCTCACCTTTGCTGCGCCTCTGTCCAAACATCCCCAATTCCAATGTGCACCTTTGAAGTCCACATTTCCACACTTCGGACTCATTATTACCGTTTGCATAAAAGTTGTCACGTGACACATCAGCTCTCCAGTCCACATTCCGGATGTCAAAAAAATCGTTACAGCTCACAGAGCTCATGGAAATGGATGATTCTTTTCTTATAAAAAGAACAAAACTATATGCTATTCTCTGATGTATACTTTGGATGGGGAATGAGGCTCACACGCTCCAGATTGTACATCTGGCCCAGTGCATGGTAGTTGAAGCTGTTATAATCACCCTGGGCCATTTGGCATGCTTTCTGGTCACCTCTGCACCCAATTTGTATAAATCTCAAAGCATAAAAATCCAATAAACTGGCTACAAGACAGATAAAGATTTTTGAGGGACTTTTACTGAGCTACAGATTTTTCGAAGAGGGAGAAGCCATTGCGGTCACGTGATGTTAGAGACCGTGTGGGGTTAAGACCGGAGTCCGGAATCAGAACGGAACGGAATCCGATCAGAGTCCGACACGGGATGAGGACTACGCGAAACTATTAGTAACGCGACTGAGAGCCTAGGTCCTCTATTTAGTACGCGAGTAATCTATCAGTTCCGAAGTCGGTACGGTCGGACCGGTTGGAGGTAGATCGGGCCGAGGCTGGTCCCAGTTGGACACTGGGGATAGAGGTCGACAGAGGACAAGTACAAGTTCGCAGAACTTGTCGAGTGCGAAGGCAGAGTTCCGGAATTGGATTGGATCGGAATGATCGGACTGAAGGAGGAGGATACAGAATATTATTCCAGAGGAGATACAGATGAGAACAGAAGGTAGGTATACAAGATATCTGAACTGAAGAACTACCCTATAGATTCCGAAGCTTATATAGTAAGAAGTAAGTAAGGTTCGGGTTTGTAACAAGTGACTGCGGAGGGAAGATGGGTACGGGATCAGATGGAGCGAGGGCCAGGATCACGTGGAGTAAGGGGCGGGTTAGTTTCACCGCCGATGATGACGAGTACGTATCGGGTTCCGATCAGAATTATCGGAACCAAAGCGGAATCGGAATCGGAATGGTACTCAGCTGCACGGGTGCTAACACGTGACAACATTTATGCAAACAGTAATAACGCCAGCACATCCCTAACAGGTACAAAGAAATGCTCCAAGATGGCATACACCATTAGTGGGCTGCAAAACCACACCCTAAGCATGCCTGTCATATGAATCTCTATGAATACCTGTCCTGCAGCATCAATGTGCCCTCCTCCAGCCTCTATCAACACTCTGAAAAACCTCGTGCATTGTCATTGTATCCAATACATGCTCTAGTCCAGATGAGGTGGCTTTTTTGCTTTCTCAGGGTTATTTCAGCCATTCCAGAGTCACCATAAATGGTCTATAAGCAAGGTGCAGACATACCTAGAGTCTCAACTGAGGTCCTGAGGATGTACACAATGCTTAAGAAGAACAGACGAACCACTAGGGCTATAATCACACAAATAATGGGTCAAGGCAGGGAATTCATGATATTTCTGTAGTCATGATAGACCAGCCCAGGCCAACCTAGGCTCAGAATGACTCAGAACAAGCCTCGAACAAATCAAAAAGCTCAAAGCACATAATATGAGATATCATAGGGGCTGGAATGAGTCAGAATGGCCTGAGGGCACTTTATATATTTCAAATTACTTGTTTGCTGATGTTCGTACTATACATTAGTAAGCACACTCCTGGAACAGTATCTATACTGAGCCGATGAGGCATGCGAAAAAGGAGAATAGAATCAATCAACCAGATCAAGAGATCAGCAGCAAGTGACCAGTCAGCAATCAGCAAATCACCTGGTGTGGCAATAGTAGGCTTCATTCAGCAAGTATAGCTACTTAGTGATCGAATTCAACACTTATTACCATTTGCATAAAAGTTGTCACGTGACACATTGGCTCTCCAGACCGCATTCCAGATGTCAAAAAATTGTTACAGCTCACAGAGCTCATGGAAATAGCTGATTTTTTATATAAAAACATAAAAGACTTACTGAACTGACTACAAGAGAAATCAAAATTTTTGAGAAACTTTGTACTGAACTACAGATTTTTGAGGAGGGATGCCACAGGCCAAGCCATACCAGTCACGTTACAATTATTTTGGTAGTAATTCATCACTATTGAGGCAATCTCACTCAAGCCACAGAGGCAGGTAGTATATTGCTGTCATGTCTCGTACTACTGTAGCAATTCACTTAGTTTGGCATGTTACATGTCACAGGGGACCAGAATTGTCAAAATTTGGCTGTCCATCATTGGTCACAGAGGCCATTGTCGACCGTATTTGGGCACTTATGGGCACTTCGGAGCAGTGCGCTATTGTGTGCACCCATCTTTTGTCGAAAAGGACATGCTGTCATGGTCTTCGGCTGTGTTTGTATCGAATCAGTCACCCAAGAAGAACATGTCACGGGTTATAGGTGGTGTTGAATTGAGTGATTTACTACAGTACCAGAGGGCAGAACCTCCACCGGAACTCCCCACAGGAGTTTCAGACAGGACTTTCTTTGAATGTCTGCACTTTCCTTACTTAGCATCCATTCAAGACCTTTCCCATCTGACATCATATGTGCCCTTACTAGTTTATCCTTTCCCTTGTCTTGTATCATCAGCCCTCGTAGTTCCCGGAAGTCTGACACTCGTGATGTAAGACCCTTTCTTGTCGATCAAGACTAGTTAGTATAAATAGTGCACTGGAAGTAGCCTTTGCCTCAGTTCAGACAACTCATTACTTCCTCATTCTTACTCCTGTACTTACCCTGGGTCAATCAACCCCCTTCCTCCAACTCCGCCCCTCTTTTCTTGGAACCCTGTTCTCTTCTGCATCAGAACTTCTTTAGGCTTCCCGTAACCTTGTCAGTGTACTCTAGGAAATAGGAGACACTAGACGAGGCTCCTCAGGCCATTATTAATAGTTTTTCCAAAGTCCCCACTCCCATACCATTGCAGAAACTCCTCCAAAACTCCCTCAGAACTCCTGCTCTCCCTCTGCCCACCGCCTATGACACATGTCCTAACACACTAACACATGTGTTGTTTGTGCCTCTCTCTGCACTTGAAGTGCCTTTGTCTTACCATTGCCTTTGTTATCATATGCTTTTCCTGCTGCAGTTTGCTCTCACTGCCATTATCTGCTCTGCCCTGTCATGATCTGTGCTCTCCTTTGCATCTGCTGTCATATTATCCCTTTGACTCTGGCCTCTCATCGCTGTGAGCCTTACCTCCAGCTGTCACTCCTGCCACTGCTTGCCTAGTTCCATTCACTTTTTCATGGGTTTTCATCAATGTCGCTCTTGCATGTTATCATCTTCCTCATATTATGTAGTATGACTTACATTCCAGCAAATATACTTGAAATGCTATCATTGTTGAAAGATATTGAGAGAAAGTTATGACTGCAACCAGCTGCAACCAGGGCTACACCAGCACTACAGCAAAGTTATAGGCGGTTACATAGCTGTGCAGTTCACTATGGTGGATACATAAGTGGGGGGTTTTGACAGGACTATGGTTGCTACTGTACATAGCCAACATTGCACAAGGTAGTCATCTCCTTTTTGTCTGATATATAGTGTGATAACTTGCACATACACATGGCCCTCCGGGGAGACCTGGACACGTAAACCACAATGTTGAGTTGCAAAGTGATTGACTCGGAATCGGCGCAGGTAGGGCTGACCACATGCGCTTTCCACGCGACGTTTTGATCCACCTTTTATCAATTAGTGAGATGCAAGACCTGTCCACATTCGTGTCCAGGAACACATAGCTTGATGGTGAGGACCTGGTATTGCATCTAGAAAAGGTCGTGTTAGCACAAAAACAACACCAATGCCTGAGCAGTGAGCTCTGCAGATGTGTCAACTTTTTTGCAACAGTAATAATACTGCCCGCACCTCAGACATAAGCAAAAAAGCTATGAAAGCCAAGCCTGGTATCTGGTGTTGGGAGCTATCGGAGAAACTCTGTATGACAACGCAGTATTACGTGCATCCCCAGGCAGACTTGGAACCTTCTTCTTTCCGCTGCTCCATCTGGCCCTCCACGCCTTCACCCTGATAACGGCCTAGCATGTCCCAAATAACCTGCGCATGCATGCGCTCCTCGGCACTCATCATGAGCGACACGGTGCTGAAACGTGGGACACGGGGTAGGTTGACCATGTATGCGCGTGCAACTTGTAGTCGCTCTGTGTCGCTGGGTAGTGCAGCCAGCGCGATACGAATGGTTTTGAGAATGGCTGCTAAGATGGTCGGGTCCAGCGACGTCTTGAACAGCACCGGTAACCGGAGAGCGGGGATTTGCTGGGTAGGGTGTGAGACAAGGATGCATGGATGAGAACGGACGATGAATGCTTACACGAAGTACTTCCCATCGTTCTTCGTCATTGTCCAGGGACTTCCAGAGGCTCATGAACGCTACCAGAGTTTGTGGTGGATCCCGCTTGGGACTACTCGCACTTGCAGGCTGTCCTGTTCGATCCGAAGGATGGGAAGTGAAGAGCTTGCGCGTGCCGTCTGCTTTGAATACCCCGCCATGGACACGCACACCTTCTCGAGCTGCCTTTGCTTCGCGGAAAGTCTGTGGCGGTTTCCGCGGAGGCTCTTCGGAGGCACCGGACGAAGACGGTACAGAGTCAGCAGGGACCGGCACAGGGGCAGAATGTGATGGTTCCGAAGGTGGGCTGAGCGGACGTGAAGATATCGCCGCGAGTAGAGTGCCGTTAGCAGGCTCGCTTGGGGACTTGACGGCCTGGGGCGATGCAGCAGGCTGGCCAGGTTCAATGATTTGTATTGGAATTCTCCGACGTTTGACAGAGGCTGTCTGTTGGGCGGCAAGACCAGAGATTTGCGGGTTGATTGTGGAGACATCGATAGGAGTCCTCTGTATAAGACGTCGGCAACAAGAACGATAGAGAAGGTCGCATACGCACTTGCAACGGTCGTTGCGGCGCAGCCTTCAGGAGGTCCTGGACGGTTTTCAACTCTTGCTTGGCGGCCTGATTGGCGGCGTCGAGTCTCAGCACCTCCGCGAAGTCTCTCAGGGCGTGAGGGACAAGCTGCAGTAGTGGCTGACGGGGACATACCTTTTTCTGCCTGTTGAAGTTTCTGCAGAGCGGCGCGCGCCTGGCCCCTCCTGAAGAGCCCTTTCACGTTCTGGCCGTCGATGCGGAGTACGGCATCGCAGTCCCTCTCCGCGTCCTCATACCTGACGCATATAGGTAAAGAAGGGCGAGCGACGACAGCGCGTGAGACGATCACGCACGTACTTGCCGAGTTTGAGATACGCAGCTGCGCGGTTGAGCGTATAGGTCGGGTTGGAAGGGTCAGAGAGGAAGGCCGCGGTGTAGTGGCCGATCGCCTTTGGAAAGTCGCCGGCCTTGAAAGCCGCGTTCCCCTGAAACGGCAGATGAGCGCAGGTGAATCTCAGCAACGCAGGAGAACACACCTTGTCCTTCTCGGCCTGGGCTTTGGCGGACATGGGGTGAGTGCGAGCGAGCGAGAGACGGCGGCGGACGCGCAGACGAGTGGGCGGCGGCAGACGCGGCCCGGCACGTGCGGGCGCCTCCGAAAATTCAGAGAATGCACTTCGCCGTCGTCGAGTGTCACTCTCGTTCTCGCCGCCGCGCCCGACGCTCCGGAAGACGATGTCCAGCTCTTCCGACCTCTCGCCTGCGTCGTTCAACGACTATAACACTCAGCTTCAGGGCGCGGCCCTCAAAGCGACCCGCGCAGCTCTCGGACTTCCAGCCGACATCCCGTTCCACCGTTCTGTCCATCCAGACTTCGCCAGGGAACTCGACCAATGCTCTGCGCGTGTCCTCTCCCTCACCAACAAGCTGCTCAGCCTCGCGTCCACCGCGAGCAGCTCCGCCGACGCCCGTGGAAAAGGCAAGGCGCGCCTTGATTCCCAGGACGATGTCGCCGATCACTTCCACTCTCTCGTGGTCGACACCATGGACCAACTCCTTGAGCGTGCTGTACGTTTTCGCATATAACCCGACGTGCCTTGCTTACATCGCACCTATAGGACATTGGGCTCGATGATTTCCTCGGTCACTCGAAAGCGCCTGCAATCGCAGTGAACGCGGCTCCCGCTGCAGCCCCAAAGGTAAGAGGCCCCGCTCTCGCAAACGGAACCTTCAAATCCTCACGCATCTCCAGCCAAAGAAGAGCAACGTTCCCCCAGGTCGTCTCGACCCCGCTCTGCAGCATGCGTCCCACCTCGCCAAGCCTCAGCTCTCCTTCAAGAGGAAGGTCGACAACAGCAACGACGCTCTCTGGCGTCCCACTCTACGCCACAAGTACAACGCAAAGGTACCGCTCGGCTACACCGTGCAGGAGGACGAAGGTGACGAGGAGAGCTCCTCCAGCTCGTGAGTTTGCGTATTGTGCCCGCTTGGACTTGACTGACCTTCACCAGCCTTCATCCCTACCACTACGAGATCAAGCACATCTCCTATCCGTCCCGCATGTTCAACGCTGCTCCACCGACCGCACCAAAGTCGTTTGATCAGACGCCGTTTTCGTGGGTATCCACCCCGGAAGAGTTTGCCGTCATGCTCGACAAGCTACGTGGTGCGAGCGAGATAGCGGTCGATCTCGAATACCACAGCTACCGAACCTTCGGTGGCTTTGTTTGCCTCATGCAGATCAGCACCCGTGCGGAGGACTTTGTCGTGGACGCGCTCGCACTGCGAGACGAGATGGAGGAGTTGAACGAGGTCTTCACCGACCCAAACATCGTCAAGGTCTTCCACGGCGCAGAGAGCGATATTGTCTGGCTGCAGCAAGACTTCAACCTCTACGTCGTCAACCTCTTCGACACCTACCACGCCTCGAAAGTGCTAGGTTCGTCTCATCTCACGTGCGCCGTACACCCCCTGACGATCGACGGCAGATTTCCCCCGGCATGGGCTTGCGACGTTGCTCGAGATGTACTGCGATTATACTGCGGACAAGCGGTACCAACTTGCCGATTGGCGAATACGGTATGCCGTCCGTCTCGTCGCTGGAACGGCAATATTGACCGAGGTCGCTTCTCCAGCCCTCTACCAGAGGAAATGCTGCAATATGCCCGCTCGGATACCCATTTCCTGTTGTATATCTACGACAACCTCCGGAACGCCCTGCTCGACCGCGCCCAGTCGCGTGCACAGTCTCGCGCGCAGAGTCCGAGTTCTTCCAGCGCTATTGACACCCCCGAGTCGACCTTCCCTCCGTCTCACGCGCTCGTCCGCGAGGTCCTCTCGCGTTCGGAAGAGACCGCGCTGCGGGTGTACGAGAAGGAGTTTTACGATGCCGAGGGCGGCAGCGGGCCTGGCGGATGGGACACGCTTGCGCGCAAATGGAACAAGACGACGCTCATGGCTGTGTCTTCGGACCGAGAAGGTGCTGCAGCCAACGTCCAGCGCGAAGTATACCGGACGGTGCACGCTTGGCGCGACCGCGTCGCACGAGAGGAGGACGAGAGCACAAGGTGAGTGCCACGAAGAGCGGTGTGGGCGCATCGCCCGCTGAACACCGCCGACAGATACGTGCTGCCGAACCACTACCTGTTCACGCTTGCGGAGCGTACGCCGGCCGACATGGCGGCGTTGCTGTCGGTGTTCCATCCCGTGCCGCCAGTCATTCGGCGGCGTGCCAAGGAATTGCTGGATGCGATACGCGAGACCGTACGGAGAACTCTCGGCACGGCCGGCTCCGCTGAGTCCCATTCAAAAGAGGCAGCGCCGAGCGCGCCAGCGGAGGTGGCGATGACGATTGATGATGACGGAGAGACGGCCGCGGAGGTGCCGAAGTCACCAACGCCCACTGGAAGCGCCGCATTACATTCATTGTGGTCAAAGGGTGTGTGCTGCTCGAACTCATTAGGAAGGTGCGAGGACGTGGTGCTCACACGACCGTCAGTGGCCGATGTGACTGCGACGTCATCGAGGCTGTTTGGACCGTCGTTACGGCGAACGGCGCGGTCGCCCACAGCGCCGTTGCTGGTCGCAGCAGGAAGCAGTCTGCTAGGGACACGAGTTGAGGTGGGTGTTCCTGTGACCGCAAGCTGTGTGGCGCTGCTAACATGGGGATGGCGTGAATAGGATGCGATAAGAGATGAAGCCGTGCGACGGCCTCGATTCATCGAGGCTGCGACGCGTATTCACCGGACGCTGATGATTGCACCTGCCGTGCCAAAGATGGTTGAGCCGCAGAGGGCGGAAGTGGCGGTGGAGGATGGGGACGAGGGCGTTCTGAAGACGGAGGAGACGGTTGAGATACCGTTCGTGCCGGCTGGACGACGAGGGAAAATGCCGGAGGGAGCGGACGACACGATAGTGGTTGTGGGACAGACGAAGCGGAAGAAGCGGAAGCGGGGCGGGGAGAAAAGCACGAGCGGCGGGAACGCTGCGGGGTCGAGGGCAGACGACGGGGAAGCGGAAGAGGAGGTGGCGGCGTTTGACTACGGGTCGGTGTCGAATATCCTGGACGAGGGGTCAGACCACGAGAGGACGGAGGTGCGGGGAGGGAGGAAGAAGCAGAGGCAGGGCAAAGGTGAGGATGGATCGCTGACGGTGTATGGGGCGATGGCTGACTGGATGAACAGGGACTGGGACGTCGTTCTACGGGAACTTCCCGGCACCACCGAAGGCGCACAGCGAGGTGAAGAGCGGGAACCAGTCGCGCACGTTCCGCTGAGAGTGTACGAAATATGATATCTTTCTTGCTCTGGGCTTGTCTTGTGCAGCTGAGGGTGATCGGCGCGGGGGTGCCAAGAGCAGACGCTGATGTAGACGCCGGGTGTGCCGAGATGCCGGTTCGGCAGGCATCCTGAACAGGCAACGGTCGTTTGTCGTCGTCCTCGTCGTCCTCGTCGACGTCTTGGCACCCGCCCTCCGCATCCCACACGGCGAGCACGGCCACCTTGCGCCCGCTCAGCCCGATGAGCTCGCTGTGCGACGCATTCTGCAGGCCAGAGTAAGTGCGAGCTCCCCGCATCCGACCGTGCGGCACGCAGCACACGCATGAAGCGAGCAGCCGGCATCCGCAGCGCTGGCGGTGGACTCGGTGTGAACGCAGCTTGTTTCTGCTCGCTGATGCCGCGAAATCGTCCCTGATCTCAACCATCGTCTTCTCCAGATCGCCAGCGTCTCCGCTCCCTCTCCGTGTTAAATGATCATATTCCGCGCTCACACGACCACCCCCTCCTCCCTCCTCCGCGCATGCCCACCCCACTCTCATGACCTCCGCAACCTACATCCCCCTCTCCCAAATCTCTCCCGACGAGTTCGCCTGGACACCAAAGCGCCCGCCACAACCCTCCTTCCGCGCCCATTTCACCCGCAGACGCGCCATATACGCCCTCGTCGCTGCCACTTCCCTCCTCACCTTTATCGTCTTCCTCAAGGTCTCTGCCGGACACCATGACGACTACGACTACGAAGACTACGACCTCCACATAGACCCCCACTACCAGCCCTCCTACATCGCCATCCCCGTCCCAGACTCCCTGCCCCAGGCAGCACGTCCCACCCTACGTCCCGTCCGCGACCTCCCATCCCACTGCCTAGACGCCTACTACTCCTCCGGCCAGCTATGCCACGACTCCTTCGGCCCAATCCCTATGGACGTCGTATGGACCTGGGTAAACGGCTCCGATCCCCTCTTCACGGATGCCAGAGACCGTGCAGTGAGTCGTTTCACCGATGACGATCCGTATAGGCCCATCAAGAAAAACAATCCCTCCCGTATGTTCCGGTGCGCGCGTTTCTTCCCCTCTCCCACTCCCAACCCTCACCCTGCACGACCAGCGACCACGACGAGCTCCGCCACTCCGTCCGCTCCGTGCTCGACAACTTCCGTCCATACACCAACCGCTTCCGCATCCTCACCTCCGACTTCTACTATCCCGAAAAGGACTTCTCCAACCAGTCTTTCCCCGACCCAGGGCCCGGCTACTGGAGGCTTGGCCTTCAGCCCCAGTGGCTCCAGACATCCGACTACTCGACTCCCTGGCAAGACGGCAACGTTCAGCTGTCGCTCACCCATCATGCGCATTTCTTCGAGCCCTATAATGATACCATATTCAACAGGTCTGTTCATCATCGGCCAGTGCAGTGATCGTTTACTGACCTAGCGCGTAGCTACGCTATAGAGTCCCAGTTCAGCCATCTCCAGGATGTTTCTGAATCATTGTGCGTTCTACAACTCTGATAGTTCATCGTCCGTTGACTTATCTACAACCCCGCAGCATCTACATGGTCCGCACCTTTCGATCGTGGCAGGCGCAGGTTTGACTGATCGCAACCCAACGCAGAATGATGATTTCTACATGATGACGCCGCTCACGCCCGCCAGCTTCTACACATCACGTATGCGGTCCGTTTTGCTCTCTAGGATATACATCTGATGGCTCTGTAGCGTACGGGATAGTACTCCGATTGCAGGAGGGGCTCCAGGTATCGCCCGATAAGCCCGATGACCACGTTCAGGGCGAATGGCGCAGCATGGGCGAGTCCAACTGGCTACTCAGTACGCGCCGCAGCACTCCCTCACCGGCCGTCGCATAGCTCACGCTTCTCCCGCTGCCCAGGCAACCGCTTCGGCGCGCGACATCGGCCCTACGTCGTCCACGAAGCGAAGGCTGTCTCGTTCGCGATGATCCAGGAACTCGCCCTCGTCTGGCCCGACGCGATAGCCAAGACCGCGACGCACGCCTTCCGCGAGACGGAGGGCGGCGACGGCGACTTTTACAACATGTTCATGCACGCGCACTACATCGTCGAGCGCGCCCGTGAGGCCCTCCTGTGGAGCTGGACAGTCGGCCGTATCGGCGGACTGGATGACACTTGGGGAGAGGAGCAGACGGCGCGAGCATGGCGTGAGCTTGGCGGCCTGGACGATGGAAGCAATGAGCTGCATGTGGAGTCGTACCCGCGCGAAACCCTGGATCCGGTCCGCGTCGCGGCCAATCTGAAGGAGGCAGGATACGAGACCAACATCCGCACTGTGTATCAGTTTTGTCAGTCTGTCGTCTCGATCCCCTCGCATTCGCTCTCGCTCATCTGACGATCGATCGACATACAGCATCACTAGACGGGTACGCGTACGGTCACTTTGGCTTGAAAGGGAGCCGTGGATGGCCCTCGTTCACTCTGAACGATACCCGCCCGGCATGCACTATGAAGCGCGACGAGTGCTTTAACGTCAAAGGCGCGGATGGTGGCCCCGCGGGCGCAAGCGACGTCTTCAAGCACATCGCGTTCGACCGGTATGAGTGCGGCGACTGCAGTATGTAGATCTAGGCCGACCTCCAAGGACGCTGCTAATACCCGTCCAGTGATGCTGGCCCTGGTCAAAGCCAGTGGACCTCTAGGTCTCTCTGCCTTTCTGCCTTCAGAGGAGCGTCGCGTGCCTATAGAGGACCCCTTGCCAGGACCAGAAGGGTTCATTCCCCATCTTCCGCTTGTGAGCGATTGGCATGATGGCCGGTTCGCTCTTCGGGACGTCATGAAAGATGCGCATACGACCAGCGTCCGCGATTGGTCGCTCATGCTCCTCCAGCGGTACCGCTACATCATCGGTACGTCCGTTGCCATTAGGTGCTGCCGAGGATCCTACAGCTAATGGCCTTCGCAGGCGACACCCCATCCGTCTTCGAGCGATTGCTGAGCCTGCCGCAAGTTCGCAACGCGCTCAAGGTGATCGACGCAAACTCAGAGCTCGCGCTCCTTTGCGTGAACGACGACCTCAGGAAGGACGATCCGCACGTATCGAAGCTCTTCCTGGGCTGGCAAGAGAAACGGTGGCCGCAGCCCGCAGCCTGGGAGGCCGACGCCTCAACTTGACGGTGAGGGGACACGATGATGAGCCGTTTGACTTTGACGCTGTTCGTTTGCGTCGTTCTGTATCATTATTTTCTGCATGCTTTGAGAACGCATCTGCGACTGACACTGGCGTAACGAGTTGGCCATCACAACTAGTAATACGATCGTCCTGCGCGCACACTACGGACTATCATATCATCGCATCGTCTTGTCCGATCGGGCTGCCATAATGGCGCGTTGTCTAATAATTGTATATTGTATCTCCTCGCACCGCGGGTGGTTGTCTGAGGCGCGGGAATGCTGAGACGGGGGCCATGGACGTCAAAGGGTATGTACACACGCTGGCGCATAGGCGCCCTTCACTGCGACACAGGCCACACAAGTTACAACTTTGCCCGCGCCAGAGGGATAGCCACCGCGCGGGGAACACTGGCCGCGCCTGCAACCGGAAGCCTCTGGATCGGCGATATGATCTGTGTGGCAGAGACGAGTAACCTGCCCGTTTTCTTGTCATACACCTTTTGGTGCCACCATAATCCGCGCGTGCGCAGTCGTCGTGTCAGTGGGAGTGGTATGGCTCGGAGTTGTGTGGGTTTCACTAGTACATACCTCGCATTTTGCGCTGGCTATGCGTGGCTTGAGTGACAACGACGAGCTTACGAAACGTAGCGTAGTCCCGCTGCAAGAGTTCAATGCGGATCGAGCCGAGCTCGGGGGGATACTGCAGAGCGGGACGCACCGGAGGGCTGGGGCATGCCACGCAACGTTCATAGAGACGGAGAACCCGGAAGGGTCGGTTCCAGCGACTACTCCTAGGGCAAACAGAGCAGAAAACGTCGCGCTGGCCCGGGAAAGTCACATCAGATTCCTGGACTGGCGTTCGCACTGCTGGAAATACACGCACATGTCGATGAGAAGGGTTGCGCAGGCTCCAGAGAGCGTGCCATATACGTTCAGCATGTCTTGGCAAACAAGGGCGACGTCAGAAAGCCTCCGAGCACTCGGCACCGCGCCAGTTCTGGAAGCCGACCTGCCTTCTTCCACCGTAGCTTCGCACACCGTCAGGGCCTCGAGATCATCCGGTTTGCCTTTCAAGATGTCCGTCCCTGGCAACGATTGACGCAGCTTCTCTCCCTGCACAGATTGGCCACCTTCTCCGCGAGGGACTACATATGCCTCGACGAGCTTTAAGCTCTTGGCGTGGTTGTTCCCGAACACCTTGCTGTCGGTGTAGTGCGCGACATGGTAGGCGAGGATGTTCTGTAACAGCTGCACGGTTCCGTCCGCTAGGTTGCTTTTCACTGTAGCAGAGTCATCGTTCGGTGCCGGTGCCCTAGGAAAGGCACGGAGGCGCTGTAGAGGGTCTACGGGGGGCATTGGCGAGCTTTCTGCGAGCTGCTGGAAGCCGCAGTTCAGCTACTCTCTGCGGGGTTTGTGCGGGGACGTGGGTGCTGATGCGCCTGGCGTACCAAAGTAGCAATCTGTCGGCCAACCTGTCCGCAGGGATTTCTGGATTGATATACCGATGAGCTTGCGTCGGAGACGGTAGATCAGAACGGCTGTCGTACCTGAGACTCAGTGTGGAGGACAGTGTGAGCGAGGAAGAGCGTAAGAAAGGAAGGGCGACTGCTAAGGACAGGCCGCCATGGTAATCTTCCCGCCGTCATCCTGAGCTTGTTTTATACATGCCGACGTCGTGTGAGAGCGCGCGCGTGCGCGTGTCCCGTCAGATTCGCCGAGCGGGAAGTGATAGCCATCCCTGGGCGGCGCTGGGCCTACCTGACAGCTCAAAAGAACTGGCAGAAGGTTGTCAAGCTTAAGACATGGTGGGGTCTACAAGTCGGAGGAAAGAGTCCGTGCATACCATGGGGGCTGGTGCAAAGTCTCGAAAGCCTGCCAATAGACTCCAAACTAGGAACAGGCCACGTGGTGGCGGTGCTACGCACCCATATCGCAGTGTCCCTGACTTTCAAGTCACTGAGCGGCGACATCACGCACGTACATCCCTCATCCTCACCCGTCCTTCCCTGAACTGCACTTCATATCTTGCTGACACATCGCTTTCACGGAACGCCGTTTTTGGAAGGGGTGCATGGCCTCTGCAGCTTTGTGGTAGGAATCTATCGATATTCCTCAGCGCCGCTTTTGTTTCCGCCGTCGTGATGGAAGACCATCTCATCGGCTGCCTCCCCAATGTCCTCATGGATTCACAATGGCATACAATTGACCTACGTTGACTCAGCGACAATGCAGTGATACCTATTGATGCTGCACGACGACTGTTGTCTTGCCGCTTCGTGTCGTCCTTTGTAGTTATCAACCGTTCTCGGGGGCCGGGGCGATGCACCCAGATCCCTACTTGCTGCCTATGACAATGAGACTCCGTAGTGACATCAATTTTTGACTTTGCATAAAAGGGGGCGTTGGTATTATATATGGGGTCATCCTTGCTACACCTATGTGACCATTGAAGCGGTTATACCATATCTGAGAGCACCTACAGTACGTGTTGCCGTTCCTCCCAGTCTAAGAGAACACTGATATATCCCACCAACAAGTCCTCTTATTTCATCCATTTCTCTCTTGCGCGCCATGCAACGAACCCCAAATTCCGATACTTTGTCTCTAGAATTTACAGCAACTGCATTAGCCCAACAGGCAACTCCAGCAAGACATCCGAGTCAAGGATCGAGGTAAGTGGCTCTGCAGTCGATCGACAAGCCCATACGCTTAGGACATGTTATCACAGTGTCGATGAGGTCAGCATGCGTGAGATACTCGTCCATAGACCACCCTTGGCTGACTATGATACAGAATGCACGGCTCAACCGCGCACTCGGCCACACAGTAGCACTCGCACGAGTTGCTCTTAACTACCGGCAGGCGCGGGATCGAGATCTCGCGCCGGAAATTCTTCTCATAATCTTCAAGCTCGTGCTCGAAGAATCCTCAAACAAAGTCGTACCCGATGACACTGTCTGGAAGAGCTCTTTCAGTGACTATCGCGCCCTCATCACCATGACGCACGTCTGTGCACGGTGGCGGAGTATCCTACTCACTTCTGCCACTTTCTGGACGGTCATGAGTGACCATCACCCGGACGGCTTCCTCGCATTCCTCCGACGCTCGCGCCGGCTTCCAATAACCGTGCATCTGGGTGTCAGCGTCTCGAACACCGACAACTCGGCCATGCGGACGTTTCTGCGTCTCTCCAACCCCCACCTATCTTCTCGCCTGCGAGAACTACATTGGCACTCCCAGCCGCGCACGACTCGCAAGGCGTACTACCTAACATTTCCGGCACCGGCACTCGAGGTTCTCTCCCTCACCTTCGATGGAGACGACGAAATTCTCGACGGCGAGCCAGCGCCCTATCTGTTCGCAAACCAGATCCCGAGACTCCGGACCCTCAGCCTGGGTGCCATCGGTTGGCTTCCGGCAAATGACTTCTCGTCCCTCACCCACCTCTGTCTGTCTGACCTCTTCTATCCTACCACATTCCTGGAGATTGTCTGTTTTCTGCAACAATGTCCTCAGCTGGAACATCTAGTCCTCATCGGAATCGAAGCATCTTTCTCCGAGGATCCGACTGTCCACCAGCTCCCAGAGTCAAACCGCGAAGTAGTGCTCCCTCATCTTCGCCGATTGACGTTTGACAATATGCCTGTCGAGGTCGTCAACGACTTTCTACGGTTCATAGCCCTTCAGAGATCAGACCTTGCCCTCCAAGTCCTCAGGATACCTCTTGATACCGATGCAGGTGCTCTCAGTCCGGTCCTCGTCACTAGCCTAGCCCCGACCGTCTCGCAGCCCCTCACGCAATTTGCACTCATGCGTTCAAGTTGGCACTCCCGTGTAGTCATCGTTGCGACGGGCCCACAAACCGCAGTCCGGCTCGCCACCGTAGCCCCCGACGTCGAGGTTGACCGCTGGTACCCGGACCGACCCGTAGAGTGGGCCTTCCTCGAACTCGACACTTTCCCGCTCTCACAGATCGAAGTGTTCCACCTCACCTTCGTCGCCTTTCCCACCCGCTTGTACCCTATGACGCCCGACCTCTCCAACTGCATCCGCCGCATGGACGAGCTGAAGCAGCTCGTTATATGGACGAACGACCTTGCTATGCTGCTCTCGGACATGTACTCCCGAAGAAGCATCGTCCCATCTGCAGCTGAGCTGCTTCCCTCTACCTGGCGCTTGCCCGTACTGCATATCGTGGCAGTGCCCGACAACGGTGCGCAGCCTCACCCCGACGATAAATTCGTGATCCCGGACGTGTCGAGCGTTCCTGCCATAGACGACGTAGTCATTCACTGCCCGCTGCCGGGCGAGACCTTCAAGAACACGCTGCGGACGCTAGGTGGAATCTGCCGTTCCGTAGAATATCGAGAGTCGCGCAGTTGCCCCCGTTTCTCTTTCCCGGACGTTTGCCACGACCCTGCTGCAGACCCTAGCTGGGCTGGAGCATCTTGGGACTTTCCGTGTTAGATGGACTTGAGGTCCATATGAAGGGACGGACCCCAAAGCAAGAATACATCTCAGCGTAGTGTACTAGGTCACCCAGTGACCCACGAACGGGATCCGTAAGAACAAATTCATGCATACCCATCCTTGCCTGTGACGACGTTGTACGCAGGCCCCTCCCTACCAAACATCGTTCGCAAGTCGGAGGCTAGCTTCTCCGGTTGCTCGAAAGCAGCAAAGTGCCCGCCAGCATTGTGTTCCGACTGGAAGACCACTTTACCGATCATATGCGCCCAGCTGCAGTGAACGAGGTGTAAGCATGACAACGCAAGCGATCTTGGACCAGGCGACCTACGACTTTGGCAACCGGACAGGCTCTCCAGGGAAGAAAGACACACCGAGCGGGACGGACGTCCATTGCGTGCCCTCGAACATATCGTGTGCGTTCCCGCCCGTCAACTCGTAGTAAATGCGCACGTTAGCTGCCGGTCCAGGACGGGAGAACCAATAGATGGATATCCACTCGATGACTGTGCATATGGTGTAAGGATTGTTCCTCCTATGCAATGAGGCCGTACGTAGCGCACCTTCATCATCCGTCCACGGGTAGTTGTGAACGGCTTTGTATAGCTTCTCATAGATCCACGCGAGGAGCCCGACCGGAGAATCTGCCAGACTGTACCCCAGCGTCTGCGGTGTCGTTGCCTGGACCTGGAAGTATCCCATACCCTTCTTGCGGAAGTGCGTTGCAGCTGAGAGCTGTTCGGACAAGACCTTGTTGAAAGGCAGTGTCAGCAGTTCTAGGAACAGGAGCGGGTTGGACAACAGCGACGGCGTGCGGTAGCTGGAACTGATGCTTCAGCACCTAGTGCGTCAACTCAAAGAAGTCGGCTCACAATGGCATGTTCGAATGCCACGCCTTCAGGTGCTTGTGCCCATATGCATTAGCGAGGTAGACACCGAGCTGGAGAATGACTGAGATTGGGCTTGCTGGAGCGAATATGAAGTGGACAAGGCACGTACGACGTGACCTAGGTCTCCGCCTTGATAGACTGCAACATGACGGCAGCGTCAACGGGTGATTCGACAGAGGGAGGACGAACTGCATACCATATTCCTCGTAGCCAAGGAAAAGCATGACTTTGTGCAGTAGCTGAGTCGATGATGAGCTGATGACCATGGACACGAACATACGCTGTTCTCAACCGGGCAAACGCACTTCTGCATACTGATAGCCGGCGAAACCTGGCTTCGATGGGGCCTCGGAGAAACCGAAGCCGGGGAGGCTCGGGGCCACGACGTGAAAGCTGGGATTATCAGGGGTGGCGGCTGTGAGGAGGGGGAGCAATTTCCGGACTTCGAGGAAGTGTCCGGGCCCTGATGGCAACGACGGGTGAATTCAGAACGTCGACTGCAACCACTGCTAGAAACCTACAGCCATGAACGAAGAGAAGAGGGACGGCGTTCTGAACGCTACTCTTCTGGTGGACGTAGTGTACGTTGAGGGTGCCAAAGCCGTCGACCTCGATGTCGGTTGTGAACTGAGGAAGTTTGTTGATCTCAGCTTCCGTCTTGCGCCAGTCGAAGGAGTCCCTCCAGTGTGCGGTGAGACGTTTGATGTCGGCCAAGGGGACGCCGTACTGCCAGTCGGCATTCTGGAGTTCGTCTGGGAACCTGACCAGCTCGAGCTTCTTCTTCAAGAGCTCGAGGTCTGCGTCGGGTACGTCGAGAGTGAACGGTTTAGCCCAGGTGGACATCTTCGGTGAAGAGGGGCTCTGGACGAGGTGTGAGACGACTGTTGTCCCAGTTATATGATGAAGGCGGAGGGTGTGTGCGGAGGATGGTTGTGAATCAGCACGACCGGGACCGACGTCGTGCTGACTGCGATCTCGGACGCTGGCTCAGTCCGAGTGGATCTGCACCCAGACCTCGTCGACGCCCTCATGGGCATAGCGATCACCGAGATTGAAATTGGACGAGACCGGCAACGAGCTGTGCGCTGAGCAAACGCAGTCCGAGTCCGCGCGCGCCGTGTTTGCCGCTGTTTGCTCTCGGTGGCGGATGGAATTTCCTGTCGAGCTCGTCGCGCTTCGACGCCTCCTCGCTGTCCTCCCCGATGGCCAACGTACTCGCCTCCTTCCATCGCGCGCTGCGCCCTTCGCTGGCAAGACACATCGCTCGCCCATGCCGCTCCTCCCTGCGTGTGCGCGCCCTTCACGCTTCCCCTGTCGGTGAGCCATCCTCTAGACCCCGCCCACCTCCGCGCCTGGCTCACCACCAGTCCTTTATCAGCGCTGAAGAAAAAGGCTGCGGCCGATTCTGACGACCTCTTTGGCGACCAAGACTCAGATACTCTCTTCTCCGACGATCTCTTTGCTGCCACCGAGCAGAAGAAGCCCTCCACCACGGTCGATGTCGCCAAGTCCACCGACATACCCCCGCACAACCCCTCTGTTCCTGCTCCCCGTGACTACGACCGCAACGCCCGCTTCGAAGAGATCTACCAGTTCGTCAAGAGCTGTATTGCTGACAAGTCCGAGCCTGCGCGTCAAGTCCGCACCTCGGCGTGGCATCACCTGTTTTCGCTCGCAACCACGCCCGAGCAGTTGGAGCGCGTTACAGAGCTATTCCCCAAGTGGAGAGACGCAAGGAGATTCTTCAGACCAGCTACTCCAGAAAAGTTCGCTCGTGAGTACCAAACGCCTTCGTGGTCCTCTCGTATCTGTCTGCTTCCACGAACTCTTCACTCCTGACCACCTTCACTTCTAGGACGATGTGAGGAACTTCACTGCCCGCAACTCGGTCTGAAGGTCTTCGGTGACCATTCCAAATACGGCCTCGACCTCACCATCGAAGCCGCCCGCCCCCTCCTGCACTCCTTGCACCTTCAGCACCCCCTGCAAGACACCATCACCCTCACCGCGCTCTTCAGCGTGTACAAGCTCCCGCCCGTGTCCTCCGACCTCGTCTGCAGCGCGCTGCTGCTCACCGCCTGTTTCAAAAACGCGTCGAAAGAGTCGCTCACGGTCGCCCGTGCGTTCGTGCCCTCGCTCCAGCAGCTGCTCGAGAGCACGCAGCCAGCGTCGATGGCGCTCCGCGACGAGGACCACGGCAAGCCCGCGGACAAGGAGAAGCGGTGGCTTGCCTGGACGCTTAAGAAGATCGAGAAGGCCCTCCAGCGGCAGGAGCTCGACTTCTCGTGGCTCAGGCAGTGGCGGGTTGCCAGCGGGTACGCTGGCTATACCGGTTTAGACTGATGGGTTTCTTCTACGGTACGCCAGGCTAATACGATATATGTAATTACCCCTCCTCCTCGGAAGCGACTTCTGGCTGCGCATCGCAATGGCCGTATCGTCCGCTCGAAATTACAGTGTGGTACGATACCGCAGTAAGTTCAACAGGCGCGGCTACAACCGAGCTACGTCTGTGAGGCCGGCTTCACTACGGTCACTTCCTGTGCGAATCGCCGAAGCTCTAAAACTCGGTACGTTAGCGAACCTGTCCTCCCGCACTCTCCCCTCTCTAGACAGCTCCATGCATCGGCAACCGTGAACGGTGCCGATCATGTGTCAGCTCCGTTGGGGTCGCATGAAGAAGTGCTGCGCTTCTGCGCGAACTACATATACAAGCTCTTCACGGGGTGTAAACCCCACCAGCCACTATCGTCCCCGCTAACTGGCCATCATTCCGAGTAGCAGTAAGCCATGGCCTCTGATACCACAAGTTCCGAACAACCCTTCAAGCTCTCTGTACCGGATGCCGACCTCAACGCCCTCCGCTCGAAGCTTGCCCTCACGCGATTTCCAGACGAGCTCGAGGGCGCAGGCTGGGACTATGGCGTGCCCCTGGCAGACATGAAACGGCTTGTGGGGCATTGGAAGGATGCCTTCGATTGGCGGGCTGCCGAGGTGGCTATCAACCAGCTTCCTATGTTCACGCAAGATATCGTTGTAGAAGGCTTCGGGACGCTCAATGTGCACTATGTACATCAGAAGAGCGAGGTCAAGAATGCTATCCCGCTGCTCTTGGTGCATGGCTGTAAGCGTTTGTCATGAAAGTACACGAAGCATACGGGAAGGGATGCGCTGACATCCGCATAGGGCCGGGGCACTTCCTTGAGGTGCGGAAAATGCTCCCGCTGCTGACTGCAGCTTCCACGGAGCATCCGAGCTTCCATGTCGTCGCTGTCGGACTACCAGGGTTTGGCTTTTCGGAGGCTCCAAAGAAGCCCGGCTTCGCAGGACCGCAGTATGCAGAGGTACTTCTCTCCTTCCTTGTCTGCCGTCGAGTTCTACGGTACTGAGAGGCACCACGCAGCTCTTCAACAAGCTGATGTGTTCTGTGGGTTATGAGGAGTATGGTCAGCCTAACTACTCGCGTGTCTGTGTCACAGTGTGTGGATTGACTTGAGGCGTGGATTCACTGTATATGCGGACAGTGTACCAAGGGGGAGACTGGGGGCACATAGTAGGTCTGTGCTCTCTGACGGCTCGCCAGGGTGCTGAGAATCTGCGCCCAGCTTGGCGCGCACGCAGCTGCTAATTACGGGCACAAGCATCTACAGGCCTGGCATTCAAATCTACCTCTGTATGTCTGCAGATCTGTAGCATAACTCACGACAGACATTTACTGTGTGATTGACGTACAGATCACTCAGGCCGACGCTGTTCTCGCATCCTCTCGCATTCCTGCGCAGCCTACTTCCCTGTGACGCGTGGACCCGCAAAGGGTTGGAGGCTACTGCGAAGTATGTGACGAAAGGGAGCGGATACTTTGTTGAACAGGCGACGAAGCCTCAGACGGTGGGTTACAGCCTGGCGGACTCGCCTGTGGGAGTGCTTTCGTGGATCTACGAGAAGCTGGTGGAGTGCACGGATGAGTACCCCTGGACGGATGACGAGGGTGAGTGTATCGAGCAAGTCTGGAACGGAGTTGGCTGATACTGATGTTCGAACAGTGCTCGAGTGGGTGTCCGTCTACTGGTTCTCGCGGGCAGGGCCTGCGGCGTCTGTGCGGATCTACTACGAGATGACCGGCGGGAACTCGAAAGATGCGATGCATCTGATGAAGGATGCCAAGTGGACGTCTGTCCCGCTCGGGCTGTCGTACTTTCCAGCCGAGATAATCCGCCTGCCCAAGCCGTGCGTATACTGCCACCGATTCTCGGATTGCGTCGACTGAGATGAGATTGTGTACAGTTGGGCGCATACGCTTGGAAAGGTTGTGTTACAGAGCGTGCACGAGAAGGGCGGGCACTTTGCTGCGCACGAGCAGCCCGGTGCGCTGGCTGGAGACCTGCGGAAGATGTTTGGAAAGGGCGGGCCAGCGTACGGGGTCGTGTCCGGGAAAGACGGATATGCGTAGGAGAGCAGTCCGGAATGTCGGACCGGTGTAGCAGAGCGGGCGTCTAATGGGAGGTGATGTCATTCAGACGCGACGTCAGAAGTGGCCACCGCGCACCAGAACAACTGCAAGTGTACTTAAACACGCGCATTCACACCCATCGATCGCCAACAACGACCACGACCCTCGTCTCATCTCACAAACCACGACGACCACGACGACGAACAACATGTCTGCCTACACCATCCACGTATGTCTTTGGAAATGCGACAGCGGTAAGGCTCGTGCTCACATCGCGACATATAGGTTTCTGGCATCTCCGACGCCACCACCGAGCAGCATCTCACCGACTTCTTTACGTGCGTCGCCTCTCCACTCTCCCACAACCGCAATCCGACACTGACCTCGCTCCAGATTCTGCGGCAAGATCACCTCGGTCGAGTATGATCGTGCGAACCACACCGCGACCATCCACTTCGAGAAGCCCTCTGCGGCCAAGACCGCCCTCATGCTCAACGGTGGCACCCTCGACGGTGCACACCTGACTATCACCAGCGATCAGGAGCACCATGACAAGGACGACGGCGCAGCCTCCGGAGACCACATCGACCAGGCCGATAAGCCACGCGCCGGAAGTGAGTCGCGTCGTCGCCAAATAGCCAGAGCATATGCTGACCATCGACTGCAGTCGCGGCCGAGTACCTCGCGCGGGGCTACACGCTCTCCGACCAGATCCTCCAGCGCGCCATCGAACTCGACAAGCAGCACGGCATCTCCAACCGCTTCCTCTCCTACATCCAGAGCCTCGATACCAAGCTCGGTACGTGCCACCAATCGATCTCTTGTCGAACTCTATCTAACGTCTGGACCCCCAGGCGAGAAGACCCTTGGCCCTGAGAAGACGATCTCTGGAAAGGTTCAGGAGACGCTGGCCAGCGCAACCCAGCAGGCCAAGGCCGTCGACGAGCAGAAGGGCATCACCAAGACGGCTAGCGACGTACGTCCACCTTGAGGCGATCTCGTGGCCGAGTTGTCGACTGACTGACCTCGCTCCTCAGTACTACGCCCGCGCGCTCACCTCGCCGTTCGGGCAGAAAGTGAAGGCGTTCTACACCTCGACCTCCAAGCAGGTGCTCGACATCCACGAGGAGGCGCGTCGCATAGCCGAGACGCAGAAGCAGTCTGGGACGAGCACCGGCCCGACCGCAACGTCGACTGGAGTGGGCTCGGCCGCCCCGCCAATCAGCCCCGACGTGCACACTGTCGCGACGACGCCAGCGACTGCTGCGGACCCTGCTGCAGGAACGGGCAAGACGGCCGAGGCGCCTACCGTTGTCTGAGGGATGGATTTTCGTTCGTTCGTCTTTGCTGCCCTGGAGGATTTCGGATAGTTTCGGACGGATGCAAGGAGTAGCAGAAGATGACAAAGTGTATTTTAGGAATGAAAGCAGATCATCGACGCCGTGTTTGTTGCGGCAATTATTCACGAGCGTGAGGCGAGTCGAGTAAGCGGAGCTGCAGACGATTACGCTCGCGGGCGTCTATTTCCCCGCTCGTCTTACGCTCTCCCCATCGTCTCCGGCAGCGACGACCACCCTCTCCTCGCCGTTCCTCTCGTCCAGCACGTCTCTTCTCTCGTCTACGAACGTATATATCTGCTTTCCAGTACCGCTCTTTAACTCATCATATGGGCCAAGCCAACTCCCGTAGCAGCCCCCCCGCGTCCGTATCTCACCCTCAGCTCCCCCAGCCCTCGTCGTCGTCGTCTTCAACGACCCCCGCCGGCCCCTCCAGCCAGATCTCACAACGAGATGACTTAGAGTCCTCGACTGCAACAACACCGTCGTCCAAGGCTTCACGCCGCTCCGTCCGCCGGAGCGTCCGCAGCTTCCTTCGTCCTCGTACTCTCTCCGACAGTCCGACCCCGTCCTCCTCCTCTTCTAGAGACCAGGTCCCCTCATTCCGCAAGCGATGGCGCTCGTCAAGGAGGTTCTCCAAAGCACAGGCATCCTTGCCCAATCTCTCCGAGGCTCTTCATGAAGGCGACATACACACCGCTGGGCCCGCAGCAGCCGTCGACGCGCAGGTCCTTGCTCCAGACGAGCAGCCAGTCCTCGCTGGACCGTCGACCAGTGCGCCTCTCTCAGCTGCCCTTCCCCCAGCGTCCTGCTCGACTGTCTCGCATCTGGTCACCCCGGACGCTGCCGGCCAATCAGGCTCCGAAGCGTTGTCCGCCGAGGACCACTGTTCCACCCAAGACCACGTCATTCCGCCCGCCGCGCAGCAATCATCTCCGTCCGCCCTCGATGCCAACAAACCCGACGTCGCTCCTCAGTACCGAGAGAACCAAGAGCGCGCACAGGAGATCGAGCGCGAGATCAACGACTTTCTGCTCGAGCGCCCTCGTCAAGACAGCCTCTTTGTCGAGGGCAGCTCGCAAGATGGCCAGCTGTCCGACGCACCCGAGTCCTCCCCCGCGGAGTCCCCAATGCCTCTCCCAGAGCAGGGGAATACAGCCGAAGCCCCACCGCAGGCTCCCCGTCATTTCCCCCCGCCTGGGACGCTTGTTGTTGTACAAGGTGTCGTCAACACTAGCGACAATCCCAGCGGGTCTTCCCAGTCTGCTGCGTCAGGGCGCGCCCCTAGACCCTCTTCGGCTGTGAATCCTGCGTCGCCACCAGCGGTGCCTACTCGGCGATCCTCGTCTGTCCCTCGTACTTCCGCACAGCCAGAGGAGAGGCAAAGCGCGCGGAGCAGACTTTCTTCGTTCATCCCCAGGCCCAGCAGCATGCTCCGCCAGCGTTCGTCGACGTCGGACCCAAGCACGTTGCCTTTCCACGCCTCGCAATCATCGTCGGACGTCTCGAGCACTGCCTTAGACAGCTCTGCGTCCTCTGATTCGTTGGCACACGACTCTGATCCAGCCTCCTCCTCTGGTGTGGAACAGAGGTCCAGCGAGGATACTGACATACGTTCACGTCCGCTGTCTCCCGGGAGCATCGATGTCCTGGGAACGCTTCTGAGGTTTGCCACGATTTTATCTCCGTATCGCGCTTATATTGACATAGTTCTCAGCGTCGCCGCCGCTGCCACTGCCGCCTCCTTGTTCTCACCAAGCCTCGGCTTTCAAGCAAACTCAGACCCTAATGCCCCTCCTCAACCTTCGCCTGCCATCCCTCGACCAATGTCTCCCACCCCCACGGCGGGACTGGGCGGCGGCCCGGGATTCAGTGTAGTCCCCGACCTCGGTGGCGATTCTCTAGCTTCCGCGTCCTCCGCGCCCACTACTGCACCTCAGCAACGTGAGGGCCGGGAGCGGATTCGCAACGTCTGGGAAAGCTTCCGTGATCGTCTGGGACTGAACCGCTCCGCCGCCGCGCAAGCGAACGGAGGTGCGTCATCGAACGCAGAGGACCCAGCGAGCATGCGGCCTGGCGAGATCATGCTCGCCGAGATGGCCCGAGCTCTGAACGTCGGCCTGGGCTTGACTGGAGATACCGCGAATCCGGGCGCTGCAGAGTCGAATGCAGAGCGAGCTGAAGGTCCGCCAGCTGAGGGTGCCGCTGGGCCCGCCGATTCTATTCCTACTGCTGCAAGGCCTCCCCCTCCAGAGGACAGCTTTGAGCGGTTCCTGCTCAATCTCCAAGCGGATTTGCGCGTCGCACTCTCTGAGAACGGTGCTGGAGGCAATGTTTCGACGACCCCTCAGGATGGCGATACTGATGCTGCTCGCGAAGAAGCCCATGTGGCGTCAAGCTCTAACGACATAAACTTAGAGCCGCCAGCATCTGCTGGCGACGGAGAGCGAACTCCTTCATCTGGGGACGATGGCGACCAGGATGAGCTGCCTCCTCTGGAAGACGTCTCTGATTCAGAAGACGACGACTTTGACGAGATGAACGTCGGAGAGGACCACTCCTCTGCACGCATACCTACGCCCATGCCCTCGGGCCGCGAACTGCCCAATCGCACTGATCAATCGTCACCTAACGGCGGCGGAGAAGACGAACGCGGAGAAGCAGAGCGCAGGCCCCCAGGCATCCACTTGTGGCGCCTATACCGCTTCCGACCAATTCATGCGAGCCAGATCGCCGGGCACGCTGCATCCACGACTTCGCCCACCACTCCTGCGTTCCCACATAGCCCTCCCACTACCTCCTCCTCCCCGCCTGTCTCAGCGGAGACGTCGCCGCGTCCTGAAGGAGAAAGGCATTCCGCCTCGCCAGCGTCGATAGCTACATCACCGACAGCATCAGCATCGACAGACGGTGCGGAGTCTCCGTCGTCCACGGCTCCAGCGACCGACCCCAACGCTAACATGGTAGTGCCTGTCATCGTTGTGGGCTTGCAATCGGTCGAGATGGGACAAGTGCACGGTCACGCACACACTCGGGATGTTGAAGTGCCACCACCGGATACCGACGACTGGGCAACAGGAAGGCAAGATGAAGATTATCGAGCAATGTCCCAAGAGCCAGGAGACCAGGCGGGCGACGCAACGCCTCGCGGACGCAGCTGGCAGTCGCGTGCAGCTACAGCGCTGCGCAGTCTTCGTCCCGGACGGCGGAACGCGTCCAGAGCGCAGCAGGCGACCGAAGGGTCGGGCTCGCGGACGTTCCTGATCTACGTCATAGGAGGTCTGTTTCTGCGTTTCGTATGGTGTCATGGGATAGCTGCTGAATCTGTCTCCCTTCCTCCCCAGGCTACTACCCTCCGAATCACCATATGGTCACGGGCCCAGATAACCTCGACTCTTACGAGGCATTATGGTACGTATGGTCATTTTCGCGAGCGTTCAACAGTTGACCGAGCCTCGGCATGCAGGGAGCTCGCAGAGCTGCTGGGCCAAGTCAAGCCGCAGGTCGCAACCCGGGAGGACATCGAGAAGTCCGACCTGAAGACTGTGAAGTTCAACGAACTTGAGCAATACGAGCGAGAGGGCAAAGTCGCTTCGAGTTGTGTCGAGCGCGTGCGTTTTGTTATCTGTGCTTTCCAGCTGTTGCGATGCTTATCCCTCGCTTCTTGCAGTGCTTGATATGTCTGGATGATTACCAACCGGACGATGACGTACGCTTGATGCACTGCAGACATGCATTCCATAAGGACTGCGTCGATAAGTGGCTGCAAGTAGGACGAAACAACTGCCCAGCGTGCCGGACAAAGGCAAGTACCAGTATTGTCTTACAGGTGTTCGTCAAGTTGACAGGCAAGTAGGGCGTCTCTACTGCTGACGAGCTTGTGCCATGAGGAATGCAACGCTCGGTCTTGTACAAAAGCAACTCCTCACATGGACGTTTTTGCATGATATCGCACTTCAGACCGTCATTCTCTCATCTGCCTCATCTTCCATATAATCGATCTTTTGCTGCTGTTGTCACATCGTCGTCCCTCTTCTCATGTGTAGCACTCCCGTCTGGCCAATCCCGCATCCTCTTCTGTGACTATCGCTCTCTACCAGGACCCCTCGTCCGCTTCCTCGTCTGGAAATGCTGTCACTCTCCAGTTCTCGTGTACATTATCCATGATAGAGAGATATGCATTTGTCTTTCTCCGCACATCCTGCTACTGGTGTGAACGTGCGGTCTCGACGGCGCGAGGTCGGATGACAATCGCTACGTTCCGACCACTCCCGCTAGCTTGATCGAACAGATTCACGAGCTCGACCGAGAGTGAGTTGTCCTAATCGCAAGTGTTATCATCACCGGGGTTGCCAGTATACACATGGTGGACAGTACTTGCCTGCAGCTCCTCCTGCAACCAAACCGCACGATCCAGCAAGATCAGGCTCTCGATCACGGGTCCGACGATGCACCGCAAAACATGGAAGACCTCGATCCTCCTCTCCAACTTCTGGTCGGCCCGTGAGAGCTGCTCCCCCTTCAAGTCGAGCTTCTCCCGTACGCGACCCGCGAAAGTCTTCCAGTCGGCATACGCTGCATCGTTCAGCCTCCCCAAGCGTTTGGGTCGACGATCTTCGCAAAGCGTCCGGTCCTCTGGTACTCCAGTATCCTCTTGGTCCGCGTGTGACCGCTCATCACCTTCCCTGGATGCAGATGTGATCGACTCTGCATCGAGCACATCCTGGATGAGAGCCCGCCAGACGATCTTCCTGAGCGCAAGCCGTGCATCACGCAGAGTCTGTTCCGAACGCGTCCACTGCGATGGCACTTGCGCGGCGAGTTGCAAGTGGCTTGGGGTTAGTTTGAAGTTTGGCCTAGACGATCGGAGTTTATGCGACAGCGGGAAGTCTGTGGGAGATCACGGTTACGCCTAAATCACAGATGCGGCAGAGTCAGTGATGCTAACACACCTTCCGGACGCAGCATGTTATAGCAGCACCCCACGATCACCGCCGCTCGAGGCGTCCAGGACGTTCCGGACGAATTTGCTTTTCGGGCAACTGTGAAGGCTCGGAATATGTCCGGGGTGAGCGATCCACATGCGTGCAACGCGACGAAGATCACAGGCATAGAGTCTTGTTCAGACGAGCCATCTGGAGGACAGCTGGCAATCGCGGCTCGCCTGCTTTCCACCCAGTCGCGTGTGGACTGGCACAAGGTGTCTGCGTTGATCTTTGCCGTCACATACGTCAAGGACCCGTGCCCATCCTCAGAAATATCGTCGCCGCACTGAGCCCGCAGAGCCGTTGCGTGATCTGTCAGGTGCACATCTGGCCCACCCCGCGGTGGACCCTTCAATGGACGCTTGCTCTTCCGCCTCGTCGCCTCTCGCTTCGCCGCGCCTTGCGCCTGAACATCGCTGAAGTCTAGGGCGAGGATATGGAGTCGAAATCTGTCCCGTAACATCCTCGAGAGGTAACCCTATTTAGATGGTGATCAGCTCAAGCCGCGTGGTCTGCCTCGGACCCACTGGCACGGAAGGAGATTACCGACCTGCCCTGCGCCGATGTCAACAGCATATTTGGTAGACGACAAGGGCGGGTCCGACTTGAGCATGTTGCCAATGAAATCCGACATTTGCATGACTTCGTGAGCCTTCTTGGGCGACATTCCAGGTAGCACGTCGGGCGGAGCAACGGACAGCGAATTTCCTTTGATGGGGCCCTCCAAATCGTACCGCCATGGGTTCTCCGAAGGGAAAATGGCACGGCCCACATCTCGCGGAACGGCGAGGCGGCAAGCGTCCTGAACGAGAGATTGCAAAACTTGTGGAAGGGCTGAAGCTTTGTCTGGCGACACTTCTGCAGCGTCGTTCGAGCGACAGGAATCGTAGTATTGCAATAGAAGAAGCCATGGATCAAGAACACTAGGGTTTTCGCGGTCTCGGGTCTCCTCGCCCGCCCAGTCCCACCAGTTCGCCCATTCCAGTGGTGGATCGAAAGACGAGTTACCCAGCTCGTTGGGGTGGATTCTGAACAAGCTGTGAATGAGGGGGTCCGACAGGAAGTCCACCAGCTCAGCTAGTCTGCCACAGGCCTCGGATGAGTCAAGTCCGTGCATATTCAGACCGCTTGCAGGAAGAAGTTACCGAGAGAGGAAAGTCAAGAAAGCGGGTGGCTGAAACCCGTCACGCTCCTGGTCACACTTGAACCAACCTCTGACTTGTCGCAAACCCTCGGCAATTACCTCCAGCCAGTTGGATGAAGAGGGCCATCGCTTTGGTGGAATATGCCAGCTCGGATGAAGATAATGACATCCATGCAACCGCAAAAGAATCAGAGGTTGTCTCGCAGCCAGCTCCGCCCAAAAGGCTGAAGTACGTCCGTCTTTTTCAAGTCTCCGGTTTGTCATGGCTCTACTGAGCATGTTCTCCGTACAGAAAGCTGCCTTCCCTGCCAGCGTATTTGGCACCCCAGGTTCCTGCAGACAATCCCGCTCTTCACCAGGGCCGACGCCGCACTACGCCACATGTCGAAGGGCAGTTCGCAGCGTATTGCTACGTCCCGCTGGTTGTGGAGAAACAGTCCAAGCTGTACGAGCTGCTGTTGCGCATTCTTGCAACAGCGAAACAGCTTGTGCCCACCTTACAACCAATCGGCTTCTCCGAGTCGTCCGAGTACACAGCCATTGAGCTACATATATCTTTGACTCGTCCCACCTATCTTCGAGCTCATCAACGCGCGGATTTCAAGCGGGCAGTACAACAAGCGGCAAGATCTAGGAGAAAGTTCGTTATCACTTGGTCCCTCCGTGGTATACGCTCATTGCGACTACAGGTTTCCTTCGTCGTTTGCCACGCTATCTGAGTTGACCAACGATGAGCGTACTCGAACCTTTCTCACCCTGGAGATTGGTGCAGGCCATGAAGGCGTCAGTAGCGTTTTCATATGGCAATACACAGATATTGACTGTGATTTCCAGTTCAAAGGATTGTCCGACGACCTGGTGCCCATACTGAAGTCCATAAGGCAGAAGGAGTTTTACGCGGAACCTCGCTTCCACGCGTCAATAGCATGGGCTCTCCTGGACGGCTCTCGGATGCCGATAGCTGAAGGTCAAGAGACTGGGCCTCCCCAAGATACTCCAGACCATTCCGAACCAAGGCTCTCGTCCATGGAACGCACTGCAGCCGCGCCGCCTCCATCCCTGGAGGCTTCCTTTCCGACCATACCCTGTTTTCCTCCGTCGCTCGTGCCACAACTCCAAGCGGAATATGCACGAGAGCTCGTGAGGCCTGGTGTCGGCACGTTTGAGACCGAGGAGGTGCATGTACGGATAGGGAAAGAGGTCAGCAAATGGAGACTGCAGGATTAAGCATCCTAGGAGCAAGAAAATTGCAAGAGTGTACCTTATGGTGTTGAGCTGAAGCACGAAGTCCCGGAGTTGCTGATGCTCGAACTAGCGCCTGGGAGGAATCTGCGGTCGTTAGCGCTGGTCTCGGTTTGTCCCTGTTTGTTTGTACGCCGAGCTACATATAAAGAGCCACTGAAATTTCTGCTGCGCTGTCTCTCTCATCCGACCCTCGAGTCTGACCTTCGACCGTCTCACCGCGCCGCGTCTGTTACCCATCTTACTGAGTGAGTACGCGTTCCGGTCTTGCGAAGTGATGAACTTCTTGCTGTGCACCAGTCGGATTCTGCAGACGACACATACCCTGGCTCCTCTATTATACGCTTGAGGGCCCTGATCTTTTTCCTTGTCGACCGTTCAAGTTGGCACGATGCTGACACCCATTTCACAGGTGTCCTTCCCATCACCGGCCTTCCCTTTGCGTCCCACTATGCCGTGAATTCTGCCTATCGATCCACACAATGTCGTCTGCTGCCATGTCATGATATCCTGTACACAATCTATCTCTATCACGACTATACTCGTACAAAATTCTGCTACATAACAAACCGGCACTCAAAGATAACTGCAACGACAAGTTAGAGTCCCCGGTGAATTCCGAGTTGGAGTCTGGAGTCAGCGTACCGACGTTGCGAATGCTAGGTAGCAGCTGGCTGAACGGGAGAAGGGGCTGGTGTACTGGCGACGTTCGCAAGGAACCTCTCAACAACGCGCTTCCCTCGACGCAAGTTGGACAGCGATATACGCTCGTCAGGAAGGTGCGCTTGATCCTGGAAACCACAAGTTGGCATGAGAAATGGACATGGTCTCCGGGGAAGGAACAAAAAGATGTCGCGTACCGTGCTCTGACCCAGCGGCAGATGGAGCGCATGGCAGGAAAACTCCTTCTCGAGGTAAGGAATCGATGGTATCGACTGTGTGACGCGTCACTGAGCAAGCTGAAGCGATGCGGCTGGGACAAACGACCCACCCCGCCCTCCCGAATACGCAACGGCTCGACTCCCCATTCGTCCTTGACAGCGTTCTCCAGCGCATGGAACCAAGGGTCGTCCAGGTTCCCGATCCACCAATCTGCTGTCTGGTCAATTGTGACCTACGAAACAAAGTCAGGTATCAGGACATCGAATCGGCCTATGAACTGTACTCACGTTGAGCTTGTTCGGTGACTTCATCCGTTGGAACTCGTTCTTCAAATGCTCTTGCACGGAGGAAGCGATTGTCTCCAGGTCTTGGTCTGGGACGATCCTGACCGAGATGTGCGCTTTCACCTTCGACGGGATCACCGTAGAGTCTAGCCAATCCCAGTGTCAGTAACAGGTCGACGATACACAGGGACTCCAGATCCACTCACTACGGGGGCCAGATACCTCGACATTGTGGATCGTTAACGAAGGCTCGCGCCATCGCGCTGCTAGGAGGGACGCAGGAGTCTGCGTAACGCTGGACAGCACTTTGTACAGCTGCCGCTCCTCTTCAGTGATAGGCCTCACGGCATCGTCTGTACAAACCTCAGCGATCATATCATGCGTAGTGGGTGCTGCGACCTACAGAAGTTGGGAATAGCAATGTGATTTCTCTCATCGGTCAGAGTCCCGAGCAGCTTGACCCTGTAGATTGAGATCAAGCACTAGGAATGGTACGGATGCCCGACAATCACTCACATGTCCAACATCGGCTCGCGCGCTGAGCCGCCATCGACACCAGAGTGGAGATCCGGCCCATCATTGAAAATCTACGAAGAAGCGGGCGGTCAAGATTGCCCCAATGTTTCCGGTGCGCACCGGATGTGCGCTCACCTCGACATTGCAATGCACGACGCCTCGCAGGCCATAGGTGATGCAGGGTGTATCCTCCGCGATCCACGTAGAGTTACTATCGCCACGTCAGTATCGCTCAACCGAAGTGGTGTATATGGGACGTACCTGACGAGTATCGAGTCAATAGGCCCAATAACATCCTAGGAGCGCGCGCGAAGGTCAGTCTCTCTGCTCTCTGCTCAATGTGGAGAACAGATGTACCTTGTGCCTCTTCACCGCCTCAGCAAACCCCCCGCTCCCCGCCTCCTCCTCACCTTCAACTAGCAACACCAGATCAACACCCAACGCCCTCCGAGCCAGCAAGTCCGCCGCGGCACAAGCGACAGCCATGATCGGGCCCTTGTTGTCCGTCGCACCTCGACCGTACAGGTAGCCGTTGCGCCCCGTAAGCGTGAACGGGTCCGACGTCCACCCGTTCGGACGGGCCGAGATGACATCGTAGTGGCCGTAGAACAGAATGCGGGGTCTGTGCTGGGTCGTCCGTGTACCATGGAACGTTGCGAGCACAAGGGGGTTCGTCGTCTCTCCCGTGGGCAACTAGGTACAATATGCTCAGTAAGCATGCGATGAACGCCGTCATAGCAGCCTCACTGACCAACGACGCTTCAGCCCCAAGCTGAGTGAAACACTTCCGGAGCCAGATCGCTGCCTGCCGGCAGTCCTCCTTGTGCACTGGAGAGTTGCTGACACTCGGGATAGCCACGAACTTCGTGAGAGCATACACCAGAATATCTATCCCAGACCGGTGATCAGGATGCCGCCCGAATATGCTCACTGACGGCCTACCGTTGATGCTCTTCGAGATGTCCGTATTGCCGCCCAGCCCACTAAGCTCCGACAAAGCATGCCTATTCGCCACCGGGGGAACCACTTCCCACACCTAGGCGTCCCGTTAGCAGCTAGCCACGCTCAAGGGCCGCATCCCACTCGCCTTGATCATGTCGTCATTGCCACCAGTCACAAGCGTGAACTTCTCCTCGCGCGGCTCAGTGTCGGAGGATGGCAAGCGGGTAATGATGGAGGAGAGAATGATGCCTTCGTGGCCGCGCCAGGAGCCAACGAGGTCGAAGGAAGCAGACCAGCGCTGCATCCACAACATGATCAGCCTTACCGTGAGCAGCCCCTGCGCAGGCCGCACCGTACCTGTATATCCCCATTGGCGGAGCAGACGTACAAGTCAGAGTGAAGCATCGACATTGACAAGATGTCCACGTTCTGATGTCCGCGCACGCGCCGACGTCCCGCCAGATCAGCATCATTAACTAACGCGCAGAATAGGAGGCGAAAACTTACTTCGACAACTAGGAGCGTCCGAACAAGGGTACGCGTCTCCAGGTCCCAGACTTTGACGAGACCGTCCTGGCACCCGGCGAAGACCGTATCTCCGCGCACGGTGAGGGCAAGAACCGCCCCGGCGCCGCAGTCGAAGGTGTGCAGGAGTTGCGGCGTAGCATCCTGTGATTTTCCATAGGGTAGTTTCCAGAGCTTTCATCATCGATATCAGCATTGGCATGACGGCTCAAAGAGCGCGTCAGAAAGGTGACCAACCTTGACAGTAGAGTCGCCACTGCCTGTCACGAGCTGCAAGGAGCCATCGTGCACGTCCTCGAAGAAGTGATCGTCCGAGCCCTCTCTGTTGCTCGGCAAAAGCGCCATGCAGTATACATACCCATAGTGGGCAGAGAATATGACGTTCTCTGGCGGGACTTGTAGAACAGCAAGCGGCGGTCTCACGCGATCCCCCTGCACGCAACCCTCCGGAGGAGGCGTGCTGACGTCCCTAGAAGACGATGTGGGGAGCGTCAGAGATACCGAGGTCGGCAGGAAAGATGCGCAGGTCGGATTCCGAGCGTTCAAGTCGGCAGGTCTGCGAGTGTACTGAGGGTAGCTATCGAAGAACTTGTGCGCCTTGCGCGAAGTAGACGTCGGCGTCGAAGTTCCGCTGTGGATGGAACCGTCCGAAGGCACAGAGACGCCGAAAGAAGCATGTTCCAGAGTCGGGAATGTGAAGGAGAACCACTGCAGGGACGTGTTTTGGCACCCGAAGTAGACTGTCTGCAGCGGAGGACACCAGACGAGCGAGAACAAGTCGCCGGAATCAGTCTCTAGATGGGGATGGAGGAGATAGAGCGGTGCGTGGTTCCGAGTGTTCCAAACCTAGAACATTCATCAATTATCGAGCGTCGTCGGCCCCGAGCAGACCGTTGACGTACACGTATGGTACTATCGCCTAGAAAGGTCGGAGTTCAGTCACACAATCATAAGCGTTCATACGGAGGAGCAGTACCGGAAGCACTGAAGAGCCAATGTTTGTCGGGGGCATACTCGAGGGCCAAGACGCTGCCGGTATGGCCCCTTAAGACCGCCTTGAGCTTGAAGGTGTCTTTGTCCCAGACCTGGGGGAACACATCTCAACACCGTCAATTGTCACACAAAGACATGAGCCCTACTGATATCTGACCGTCTTGACTGCCTGTGTAGATGCACTCAGCATCGGCGGCCAGGCTCAAGACGGAGCTATGCTCCTGGAGCAGGGAATGAAAGAGCTTCGGATGGCTATCAACAGACTGAACGGGTCTGCTCAGCGATGCTATGATTTTTGCCAAAGGAACGGGTAGGAGAGGAAGAGCGGGGTGAGACGGCATAGCGAGCACACGAGAGAAAGGCGCGCGTACGGTCTGGGATGACAGGGGAGGTCGGGTGGGAGGCCATGGCCATGCCAGCCTCGTGCTTTTATTCTTTTGCAAAGCCGGGTCGCCGAGCAACGTCGGGCGATCGTAATCGGGAGAGGAGGTCGATATGCGGGGACGAGTATTGGCTCCTCCGAGTACTCGTCTCTGGAAAGATGCAGTGCCAGCAGGCGCTCCGTACTCTTTGGCGCCCGTGACCCCATCCCGGCCGCAAGTCGCGCGACCTCAGCTCACTCAGCCTCCTTGATCCCTTTCTCCATGCACATCCTCAAGGTGAAACACACAGGACAAATCGCAACGCCTCCGCTTCGGCGCGGAAGCATTTTTTGTCCCAGCCGTGTGGTGAAGTTAGAGCAACTGGGGGGCTCGCCCTTGCGGCGCAAGATGTGACCGCTCGTGTCACGGCCAGTACTAGGTGGTTTCGATATCCTAGGATCCTGCGCGGCACATTGCGACATTCCGTTCCGTCTTCAGGACAGTTACAGCCAAAGACAGCCAGGTCCACCCTAGCGGTGTCTCAACACGTTATTTGCTATTCCATTCACCGGAGCAATCCGCGCATGCACTGGGGCTGAACGTCTACTACTGTACGACTACTTACCTCCAGAGCCGCAATGCGGCCCAGTGCTAGCTTGGGCGACTCGGAAAGGCCGGGAGGGGACATACCATCTGCGCAATAGGCAGGGACCACCGCTTACTAGTGCTATTGAACTCTGATCACCACTTCTGGGACATGTGAGCATGACGCGGCGGTCTCGAGGCATCCCTAGAGCGGCCCCAAAGATAGGGTTGCGTCACGACATACCTCCGGGGCAACGCCATAACGAAGCCTGGTACTTACGGCCCCCTCAAATCTCGCAGAGGGACCTGCCAAATTGTGCGCGACTTTTTTTGATGCCGTGCAGATTCACAGTCCCGGGTTTACAGTCCCGGCAATCAGCTCGGGCGGCCTGCCCGCAGTGGACCCGCGCGCGGGGTCGCGCGGGCGCTTAGAGGCCGCGAGAGGCTCGCGCGCGTCTTGTCACGCTCCTCCTTGCCTCCTATCTCGCCTTATCACGCTCTTTCATCAGCACCGTCCGGACTGTGAACGCGCCCCTGCGGGACTGTATGTTCGGCGTCTAGGGACTGTGAATCTCGCAGAGTAAGGCGCCGGACAGCCTGAAAATTCACAGTCCAAGGCGTCAATTTACAGTCCCGCACCCTCCCAGCGCGCGAGAGTCACTCTCTTCGCGCGCTCCCTTCGCGAGGGCGCACGGGCTCTCTATCTCATAGCAGCACATTCAAAATATGCATGTCAACTGCTCTGATTATTTGGAGGGCCTTCAGCTACCATTTATAGGAGGTATTCCATGTCTGGAGTACTAATTACTCATAGCCTGACAATATCCTGCAGACATATCAGTACGATTGCTATGAAAAGACGTTCATTCTGCTATGAAGTGAGGATATACTACCCCGTTCGCATTGTATGGCCTTCGCGCGGCAGTCTCGCGTGCGCAATCATGGTGCACGACGCGTCCGCGCGGCCGCGCCGCGCGCGAGCTCGAGCGCGAGCGCGAGCGTCACCACTTGTGACTGGAGTGACCTCACACCCGGGCGCTTACTGGGACTGTGAATTTGGCGGAATTCAGCTTTACTTACTCACCACTGATGTCTCCTTCCGAACGTACGGCATCTGCTGAGTCCACATAAAAACGAGCAGCAGACAGCCCGCATTACGGCGCCACCGGCCGCCAATCGTGCGCACATGTTGACAGCACAACTTCCCACCCGCTCATGTTCCCGAACGAGGCTGCCATACTTACGCAGCTGAGATCGTCCAGGCGATTCGCGAGGGACATGCATGCACTGTGCGTGACATCATGGAGAAGGACACAAGAGAAAAGAGAGCATGGCCAGTGGATAGCGCGAAGTCTGCGACCACAGGACAGAGATATCGCGACGGGAATCTCGCGGATGCCTGCGCGGGGTCATACAGTACTTACACCTCTCGAAGCGTGACGACACTCCATATAACATACACGACTACATGATGATGATGCCCTCTTCGTCCACCGCTCGTATCCGTCCGATCTCCGATACCCGTGACGATGATGGTCTTTGCGTGTCTGCGGAAGCGGAGCGTCCCTAACGTCGTCCACCCACCACCCAGGCGCACCGGGAAGGGGCGAGCAACGATGGGATAACGCAGGGCACACGACAACAACGCCTCACCTCCCTGAGCAGCAGCGGCGCTCCAGCGCACCCTGCACGACCCCCGAGAGCTGCCCAGCGGACCAGCCAGAGCTGGATCAGACCTCGGCGGGTATCGCGTGCTCCTTGTACCAGTTCTTCAGCCACTTCTCCGCGACGGCGTACTCGCGCTTGACGCGTTTGAGCAGCGGGCCGATCTTAGCGAGCGCGTCTTCTGGGGTGAGATCCGTGCCGGTCTCTTCGTCTCGGAGAGCGCCGTAGTGCTGGATGTGTTCGCAGGAGGCCTGGACTGCAGAGACGCCGAGGGCGGCGGACGAGCCCTTGAGGAAGTGGCCGAGGGACGAGAGCTTCGTGAGGTCCTTCTTGGCGCTATCGGGGAGGACGGGGCAGTTCAGTATCTGTGCAGGGAGAGGGCGGAGGCGAAGACGTACAAGGCTTCGTCCATGTCCACAAACGTGTTGCTGGCCTGGGTGAAGTAGGCTTCGGCCATGCCGAGAGAGAAGTCATGGGTGTCGTCTTCGTCGAGATCAAGAATTTGGTTGAAGGTATCGAGGTCGATGATGTTCTCTTGGTCGATCTACGAGGTAACAGGCACAGTGAGTAGGGACGATCGGCGGACGCGTAGAAGAGCTGCGAGCACGACGGACCTCTTCGTCATCTGCATCATCGGACTGAGAGCTTGCGGGGATGGAAGTTGCTGGTGCAGGGGCAGGAGGAGCGGGAGACTTTTCGGATGTAGGTGCGGCTTTGGAAGACGAATCTGGTCTGGGCGATGCGAGACGAGCAGCGGAGGACTTTGGCGAGGGAGGCGCGAGAGACGGGGCCCGGGAATCTGGATGTTGGGGCGAGGGCGAGCGGGGCTTTGCGGAAAGCTCGCGCTCGCTGGACTTTACGAGTTCTGAGACGGCGGTCTTTGTGGGCGACATGGGACTCGAGGGGGGATGGCGAGAGGACGCGGATGAGGAGGAGAGGGAGATAGAGAGACGAATTATCAAATCAATCTACGGCTGAGGCTGGTTTAGATTGAAGCCGAGGAGAGCCAGCGCACTTTGTCTATGTAAGCGGCGTCGATGATGACATTACACTAGTAAATGCTATGCGTTATAATAAGTGGGTCCTTCCCCGGTTAGCAGCCGACTTACCCGCTTTGTTACCGAGTAAGCAAGGCGTCGACTCGGCATCTCGCCAGATTAGATAATGGATCGATTGCCGTCGCCTAATCGGGCTTCCTGCTCGCACTCTCGCGTCGTCCGCCACAGCCGTCGAGCTCATCCCACACAACGCAGTCCACGATGTCTGCGTTCTCGCTCACCGCCAGCACAGACGAACAGATCAAGACGTTCAAGGGCGAGCGCATCGACCCCGACGTCACCTCAGGCCATCTCCACCACCTCACCCAGGACCAGCAGGCCGCCTTCAACGTCTTCAAGGACATCCTCGTCAAGGCACAGCTCTACTCGCCAGACAGACCACACCCGACCCACGATGAGCCAACCTTGTTGTGCGTGCCCCTTTCGCCCGCCTCGCCCTGTCTCAGCCTCCGCGCACCCTAATCTGACGCACGCGTGCCTCCAAGGCGGTTCCTGCGTGCCCGCCGCTTCGACCCCCACAAGGCCATGAAGCAGTTTGCCGACGCCGAGGCTTGGCGCAAGAAGCACAACGTCGATGTTCTCTACGCCACGTTCCCTGCGGACGAGTTCGAGAGCGCGCGTCGCTTCTATCCTCGCTGGACCGGCCGCAGAGACAAGGTACGGCGGTCTCGCTGCACCCCGCGCACTTACTCGCCGCGTGCCTGTCCCTATATCGCAGTGCCACTTACGTGCGCCGTCCGCTATAGAACGGCCTACCCGTGTACGTCTACCGGTTGGCCTCCCTCACCGGTCCCCAGCAGAAGGAACTCTTCTCCACCCCGCCAGCACGTCGCTACCAGCGCATGTGAGCCGTGCTTCTGCCCCCGCCCATCATCACTTGTTCGTAAGACATGTGCGGCTCACACACGGCCTCCGCCCTTCTCCTCTAGCGTCGCCCTTTACGAAGCCATGACCCGCTTCGTACTACGTCTCTGCACGCATCTGCCTCACCCCACGCAGCCGACTCCAGTCAGCTCCGTCACCACCATCATCGACCTCGAGCAGGTCTCCCTCCCTACCCTCTGGTCCCTCCGCTCCCATCTCCAGGAGGCGTCCGCGCTCGCCACGGCGAACTATCCCGAGACGCTCAGCACGATCGCCGTCGTCAACTCGCCTTCCTTCTTCCCCACCGTGTGGAACTGGATCAAGGTGTGTTATCTGCGTGCATGACGTGCCGGCTCTACAGCCCTACTCATGGTCAACAGCCATGGTTCGATGAGGGAACGCGTCGCAAAGTGCACGTCCTCGGCAAGGACCCCGGACCCACCCTGCGCACCCTGATTGATCCCAAGGATCTCCCGAAGCCGTATGGCGGAGATCTGGACTGGAAGTTCGAGGACGAGCCTGCCTTGGACGACGACGCAAAGGCTGTCATAGGTGAGATGCCCAAGGGGCCAGTCGTCTTTGAGGACGGCCAGGTCCGACGTCCGGAACCTCCAGAATCGGCGGACACTGCTGCCAGTAGTTCTTGATGGTAGTGATGGTTGCCTGCACGCATATACATGGACAGACGTGTCGAGCTTGTATCTTGTTCTACTAATTATTGTGTACGACGTAGCATAGTACTAGAAAGCTACATACAGTTGGTGATGGCGACAGCAAAGTCCGATGAGCACAGCACACACAATGACCTAGAAAAATTGGAGAGAGTATAATTTACGGTAGCACTTGCGTCGCACACAGCAAAGTTCACGGTCATGCCATGACCATGTCGTCTTCGGGCTCGGCGGCAACCCCATCTTCACTCCAAATCTCCAGGAACTAAGGCGCCACGTCAGTAGCGAACAGCGAGACACACCTCTTTAATACTCACCCTTCTCGACTGAGCAGTGACGTCTTCACTCGTAAGCATGGGAGTCGTCGCGAACGGGAGCCTTTCCCACGACAACGGCCGTTCATGCTTTCGCGTCGCAGGCCTGTCTCCCACTGCGCTCTTCTTCCCAATAACAAACTTCGAGCATTTTCTGCAACCCGGGTTAGCAGCATGCTAGGTGAATGAACGATATCGACCAACTCCTCAGAGATCCCATAAAGGGTCTTCAGGTGTGCCTTCAGCAGCATGATCATAGCGACGATCACCGAGCTCCGCATTAGCCCGAGGTCCTGGATGCCGACGGGGGAGGGGGCAGCTGCTGGCGGCAGGAGCCGCTGGGGTGCCTCGACGATGGCAGCGGCTTCGGCCATTGGCACGTCTTGCTTGACTGCCTGGGGAGCGGTCGAAGCATGCAGCTGCGTGAGCAAGTGCGACGGAGACAGTGTCTCGACCAGCTGCATCCCCGCGGTCGATAAGACAGCCGTCAGCGATTTGACGACCGTCAGCGGCTCCTCCTGCGTCTTGTACTCGAACGAGGCGAAGTTCTCTGCCATGTAGCGCGTGAAGTCGACATCGTCCTGAGAAGTATGTCAGAATCGTCAGGCGCACCAGGGGCATACTTCACATACCTGGGAAGATTTGCCGAGCTCAACGTCGAACACCTTCACAAGGGCACGAAGGAAATCCTGTCTCGTCGCACGCTTCTCTCGGGCAAGCGAATACCACCGCTGGAGCACCGCGGTAGGACAAGGTGTCATCCGATAGCCCTTGACTGCTCCTGGATCCACCCGCTTCTGATAGTCAAAGGAGGCCCGAGCGCTATTCACGAAGCGAGCATTCAAAAGCGACGTGTGCTTAGAGTGTAGGATCGCGTGGAGCGCACTGGCCCGCGAGCTCAAGTGAGGGTTTGAGCTTGTCTCAAGGGCAACGATCACGGGGAACGACTACGGAAGTACTACTCAGAGCCTGCATTGTGAACAGCAAAGCACGGACGCACCTGCAGCGGGTGAGCCAAACCCTGCTTGATGGTAAACGTGAGGATGTCGACGGCTGCTGCTTGGATCTGTGCGGTTTGGGACAACGCTGCATCCAAGATCTTGTCCAAATAGCGCTGGACGATAGCGGAGCTGACCCTATGACGAGATGGTCAGGGGTAACCTGAATTGCAGCAAGCTACGATACGTACCCCGAATCTGCGAACCCCTCGGTGTTGCCAATGAGCTCCTCCATGTTGACCTTGCCGGAAGTCAATTTGCCCTTCGGACCTGCAGTTGCTGCTATGGACGTAAGCCTTGGCAGCCACAACGGTAACTGGATCCTACCTTTCTCATTCGCGGCATGCTTGCCTGCCTCGGACATCAAGAAATCCTGCAGAATCTTGAGCAGTCGACCCCTGGCCTCCTCCTGCGGAGATGCAAAAATCGCGTCCATAATCTTGGCGGAAGGCTCTGCCGTCATCAAGGCAGGCTGTGCACGAAATAGGAAGCCTTAAGCGAGGTCAGTGTCGGAAACAAGACACCGGACCGAACGACATACCCAAGCACTGAAGAATCCTGCCCCTCAGGCCGCTGTCCTCATACTTCTCGTACAGTTTCAGCAGACAGAGATAGACGTGTTCATTCACGGAGCCCTGGAGGGATTGTTAGACGAACTTTGATTCACAACACGTAGAGACTGACTTGAGTGATCTTGTCTATGTCGGCCTTGAATTCTAGAGTCCATCAGTACCAATAGTGTCAAGGCCACATCACGATCAGGGACGCACTGTCTTGCTCTATTCTGAGACGATCAAAGTTGCAATGTTCGCAAAGAAGGGAAGTGATGAAGAGCAGGATAGAAAGAGCGCGCTGCTCAGCAGCGGCGAGGGTCTGGCTAGAAGGTTTCTTGATAGCTTGCTGAAGACGAGCTGAAGCGCATATACTCAGTACTGGTATAATAGAGGGTAGACTCATCTAACACACCATTGCAGGAGCGCAAAAGGCCGACGATGCGATCAAAATTGTGCGTGATGTGGTGCACAGTAGCACACATGCACGCCACGGTCTCTTGCAAGCCCTGGAACGCACGCTATAAGTACTATCACTGAACGGGGACCAATCATTGCATACTTGAACTCCAGCCGCAGTGGAAGGCTTGAGGATCATCGGTTGGAGCGCCAATTGCAGTTCCTGACCGAACTTCGCGGCAGTCTTAGGCATATGCGGTATCGAAGCCCGGAAAATGCGCAGCAAGTAGTCGGAGGTAGTTTGCTCTTCAGGCTGGTGGGAGATCTAGTCAGTCGCTGCATCTTGTCACATTCAAAAAGGGCTCACCGTCGTGGCATTCTTCAAGTAAGGGAGTAGCGTCGCCGCATTCGACCCGGAGAGCACGGCCGGGTACGCAGAAGTGAACAAGTAGATGGTCTGGACACAGTTCAAAACAGTCTGTTTGGCGGTGAGCAGGCGTATGTCGCAATCGCAGCTTCTTCACTCACGAAGCCAGGCAAGTCTGATGCATCTACCAGTCCGTCGATCAAAGTCTCGCAAACCTCGACATAACGCTGGTGTAGCGCAGTCCTATCGTTCTCTTCCTTGTCTGCCATGATCCGATGGAGGAGATCCTCTAGAGGCGATTGCCGGTCCCTGAACTGGGCAGCAACGCCCATGATGATCGCCACCTTCGTGAGGAGTTCCGACTTGTCCTGAGAGGAAGCATTTGCCTTCGGTACTGAGGCCGGATTCATGAACCAGAGCTCCTCGATCGTCTTGATTGCCAGGTCCTTGACCGTATCGTCCTCATCCAGCATGCGGAGGACGATGCGGGTGCAGACGTCGATGCGCGTCGCTCTGTCCTCCGTGGCGTTGTAGTAGGATTTCAAGAGCTTGATCACTCTCTTCCGAACGCCAAGGCCGGTGTCTGCGATACGATCGGCGATCTTCTGGTAGTAGTCGGCTGCAAACTTGGGCGAATCGACGATGTACTTGCCGATGAGCTCAACGGCGGCGTCTCGTACGGCAGGAGAGCTGTCAAGGAGATGAGTCTCGATCCCTCGTCTAACGTTGGGCTGGATACTCGATCATTAGTATCCATATTTCCTAGCTTTGAAAGAGAGAACTAACAGCAGAGAGGATACTGGGATCGCTCGTGACGATCTGGCCAAGCGCCTTGAGGGCCTTCGTGCGCATGAAGACTGGAGGCGCATCCAGAGCTTGCAGCACAACGGTCAGGATGGGCTGGAAGGAGTTGCGTAGACTCTGGCAGGTTCCGATCTCCTCCGAAAGCCTGTCTATCCTGGCCACTTCCTCGTGCGAGCTCCTAATACGGTCAATTAAACAAATGATCTGAGGAAAAAGCGCATTTACGGCCATACCCAATGTCGAAAACATCACTGGAAGCATCATCCCAGATGCTTCGCATAGCTGCCTTGAGCTTGAGGGCGAGCGACTTCACACTCTTGCGATCAGCTTTTGAGTCCATCTCCTCGTCGCCCGATAGCATCCCTTCGCAGTGCTGTAGTACTAGCGCGAGCTCGTGGCCCCAGAGAACGGCAGTGAGCTCCCTAGCGCTCTGATGATGGGATAAGTGCCTGCTGTTGAAGGCATAGCTGAGGACTCACATCAAACGCCTGGTCCTCCGATGATCGCTTGCACAAATGACATTGAAGCTCTTGGTGAGCATCGACGAGTCGCTCGAGCTTGGCGGTATCTAGAGAACTCAAGATCTAAGCGCATATATGGTCAATCTATCGTATTCTGCGATACAGGCGGGGGCATACCTCGTCTAACGGGCACAAAGCTGAGTCTTCGGAGTCGCGCTTGAACTTAAGCATGCTGGTTCGCAAATGGGAAGCTATAACGCCAAGATGGTCCAAAGCTAGCGTCTTCACCGCATTGTTGTCGTTTTGTGCAGACTTCACGTCGTCCAGAGAGGAAACCTGCACGCACATTTCGTCAATCTGGCCAACAGAGCGCTCGGACGCTGAGCGACGCACCATGAACTTGCATATGATACTCAGTATCAAACTAGCTGCGGGCCACTCAGGCCAGAACAGGACGGCGAGTAGGTCCGAAATCAGGTTGTCGAAGATAGCACGATACTCTGCTTCATTCGAGTTCTTCGTCACCTTCGTCTTGCCCGACCTGCTCAGTGTCAGAGTTGCACCCCACCGACGTGTCCTTGAATGACGCTCACCTTTGCGTCAAGAAGATGACGATGGTCTTCGCTGCCTTCGTCGCTGACTCCAACCCAGACGCATACAATTGAATCTCTTCCATGTCATGCTCGTCCAGCCACGACTCCTTGGGTTTGTCCTGGTAGCTCTCCTGTCTGCGAAGCGCAAGAGCCTGCTCTCGCGCTTTGCGGATCGCCTGGGCCTCGACACGAACGTCGTGTGCGGATGTTTGGACCAGCTGCATGAGCAGCGCAGACACGGTGCGGATGGACCGTCCGTCCCGCAGTCTAGCCTTGGGTGAGCTGACGCGATCTGTAATAGATGGCTTGAGGACGTACCGGAATTGGCCTGCTCGTTGCTTCGTGTCCGATAGCTTGATCAACGAGGAAAGAATCTCTTCGATGATCCAAGGCCGCTGGTCTTCGTGGTTTGCGAAGATCTGTTTCCTCCCTATCAGCATGCAGGATTTGCGCTCAATCACAGATTCTTACACTCCGAATAAGCGACAATGCATCCAACCTCAGGCCCCGCATGGCACTCCCGCCCAGGCCCGCCAGAACGCCTGAGCCTCCTCCAGACTTCTTACCCTTACTCTCACCCTCGGCCTCCACGACGAAAAACGGCCCAATAGCGATATACACCGCCTGGATGATGATGCTCTCGCTCATCGCCATCGAGTCCGCGCAGATCAGGTCATTGATCCTAGGCAATACCGATGAGATGGCCTGGAAGATCTCGCTAAGCAGCCGACGCTGAACACTGTCGGGGGACGACGATAGCTGCATGAGTTGTCGCAAGAGCACAGAGGTTTGCGAATCTGCCGGCGAGGCCTCAACAAACGGGTACAAGATCTTCGTGAGCTGATTCTTGACAGTGGCGAGGCATGCTGTGATGAGCTCTTCCGAGTACAACTTCACAAGCATGTCAGCCGAAGGAGGAAACTGCGAGTCTTATACAACATTCGTACCTGCTTAGGCAAGCGGTCGCTCCCTAGAAGCGCGACACAACAATCTGCAGCCAACACACTATCCCGCGCAATCTCGAGGGTCCGCATCAGAGCGTCCATGTCCTGTTCAGTTGCCGGCTGCTCCGCCGGCGGCCCGTCTACGTCCATGCTTTCCCCTTCACCTGGCTCCGCCGGAGACTGCGACTTCGAGCGCCTACCCTCCGCTTGCGCCTTCTTCCCGTTCGCAGCCTTCTTGCCTTTGCCACCCTTCGATAAAGGCACACCGGCAGTGCCAGATGACTTGAAAGGGTCCAGTTCCTCGCCAGCGCGAACGCTCCGCTCAAGCATCTTCAAGATGCGGGACAAGGTCGCTGTGTCAACGTCCGCCATGCGGCACCTGTACCGGGGCGTGCCAGGGGCTGCGCCACTCGCGTCGCGCGAGTTGATGCGCTGACGCTTGCTGGGGCGTGACACCTTGGTGATATGCGTGGTAAGTTTCCGGATGAGGTTGGGATGTAGGTGTGGTTGAGACCCGGGAGTGGTGAGCGGCGAGAACCACTCCACTGGTAGATCCTGAGGCTCAAAGTCAGGAGGCAAACCATCCTCCGCTTCGAAGATATCCTCCAGCAGAGTGGTGAGCTTCTCGATAGGAGCTATTCGTAGAGCTTGAATACTTGAAACGCGCATATATATGCGTAACTACGCACCTCTCTCATCTCTCCGTCCTGATGACTTTCCACTTGCCATTACTCCACGCCTATGAGCCATCGGACTACCATCCACGTCCGAGCCAAAGCCTCCGAGGTCGTCATCCTCGTCCATCTTCTTGACCCTGGTCTTACCCATAGTGGTAGTAGTGATGACGACCTCCGGCTTCTCCCTTCTCTGCGAGACGGGAGTTTGATATGCCCTGGGGAGCGGGGGAACCTCCACATATGCGCCCGACTTCTTGGGTTGGACGGTCAGCACAGAGTTCTTACGATGCTTCGGAGGCGTCGTGATTACTACCTCAACGATCTTCCTCTGGTGTGGCGGAGTCTGCTGAGCGCGCACACTCGGGATGGGGAGATTGGGATCGGCGATCTGGACGCGCTTAATGCTCGGAGACTCGAGATACTGCTCATGCTTGCGCTTCCGTGGGGTCTTCAGCACCTCTGGACTAGGCTTTGAGACCGCGAGAGGATCAGGGCTCCCAACCTCAGGAACGGGCTGAGGCTCCAGAGGCTGATGTGACTGCGACTGGGTCAGATGCCGGGCATACACGGGAAGCTGGGCTACAGTCTGTGGCGGCACTGGCGGGGACCGCACCGGCTGAGACTGAGAGTGCTGAGGAGCGGCTTCCAACGGGGGCACATAGCTGTGTGAATGCCTAACAGTCTGCCGAGTAGGCGCTCGCTCCACCTGCGAGTTTCTGTATGTCGGTTGAGGAGACGCAAGCACTCGCGGAGAAGCTTGGTACATCGCCGTCGGCGCGCTGTGAGGAACCTGTTGAGGGGGAGGTCTTGGTGGCGGTGGGCTCCGATATGCTTGCTGAGAATGCGATCTTACGGGGTCAGGAGCATGGTATGAGTCTGAGTGTTGCGGTGGCTTCGGAGGTTGAGGAGCAGGGCGCGGTGGCTGAGCGGGCGTCTGGGTGAGGAAGTTGTTGAAGAACGCAGGTGAGTCTTGAGGCTGATATGTCTGCCTCGCCGGCTTCGAAGGAGGTGGACCAAGAGCACCCGCCAGTGAGGACGAGGACGAGGAGATGCCCGGAGGTGGAGGCGTCGGATATGACGCAGATGGCGAAGTATGGTTAATCACGGACTGAGCGAATGCGTTGGTCTGATACGCGGAGTGGCGAGACTGAGACGGGGGCCATTGTGGAGGTGCTTGATACTCAGGATACACACTGCTGCTGGTTGGTGATTGGGACGAGCAAGACGACACAAGGCGGAGTACTTACGGTCCTTGACCCGCCAAATGGTAGACGGCCTGATTCCGCGTGCTCTCCCAATACGCACCACCGATTTCCGAAGGAGCAGGGTTGAGTATATGCGCAAACTCTCGCGAGTACTCCGAGTACTGAGGGTACCGGGAATGATGGTTTGGCTGAGCGGGCGCGGAGGCATATGGTTGTGTGTACGATGGCGGAGCGGCCGAGATCGAGAGGTTGCTCAAGTGTCGTGCGACTGTGGGTGAATTCGTGAGCATACAGTCTGCCCGAGAGCAGTTACGTTTACCGTGGGTGGCAGGAGTTGCTGAGCCAAAAGGATATGCAGCAAGAAGTTGATGTGCGTCCTGGACGGAGTCGGTCGCGGCGGCGGTGGGTGGGACTGTCTCTGCCGCCTCGTACGTCGCGGGCGGGGCATACTGATACGGGTGGTGATGATGGCCGTTCATGACTGAGAGAGCGACGCCTACGCGAGCATACAGCCACAATGGACGAGAAAGCACGGAGACTGCAAGCGAGTGCGCGGACGTCGCCGCAAGACGCGACAAGAGGCTGCTGCTCGTAGACGCCCATTTCGTCCTGACGCGGTGTCGCGTAGCCGTCACGCGTGACACAATTCCCTTCCTTAGCCACCTGTAGTTCGTCCGGCATGGTGCCTGCTCGGCCGTCCTCTCTCTTCTCGTCGTCCTCGTCCGCAATGGTATGCACATGAACCACAGCAAGAAATGGTAAATATGCAGCTATAAAGCTCATAAAGCTCACAACCGAATGTTCAATCTCAAATAAAGCATAGTCCGCCAAACACCAACGGGACATGCGAGGAAGGTAACATGCACTAGTACGCACAATATCACTAGCAATAATTCAGAGGCAACAGAGTACAGGCACAACTACAGAGTCAAGTCATTACGATGTCGTGAAATGAAGTCATAGACAGGTCGTGACAGGTCGTTAAAGCTACCGCTTCGCGCCAGAACCAGAATAAGAACTCGGTGCACCCTCCCCGGCATCCCGCCGATGATGGAACCCGTGCCCCGCTTTGGTCTTCACGTCGTGCCAAAACGCGTCCCAGTTGGGAATTGGTGGTTGGCTTTGTTGCTGCCTCTGCGCGTTTTCAGAACCCGAGAGAGGAGCAGACACGGGGAGGCCGTCCGTAGAGCACGCTGGATGATGGGCAAATGCCTCCTGCTGGGCTGCATTCACCCGTTCCACAGCCTTGATCAGGGAGGGAGTGGCAGGTACAGGAGTGAACGCTGTGGGCGTGAGGGTGTTCGAGGAGCCAGTGCCGTAGCTACCAGACGCGGCATGGGAGAAGCCGGCCGACGACTGCTTGAGGTTCAGCTGCCGCTGGCTGTGACGGCGGATGAAGTCCGGCGACCATTTCTCTCCCTGAGGAGACGTCGTCCTCTCGCGCCGTGCGTTTGAGGTGACATCCTCCTCATCATCCGAGAGCGACTCCATCGACCCCTTGCGTCCGCGCGAAGGCTTCTCGACAGCAGGAGACGGCTTGTCATCAGTGAGCGTCGCCATCGAGTCGGTCCTAGTCGGTGCCCGCACGAAGGCCGGAACTGCCTTCTTCAGGTCATCTTCCGAGTCCGAGTCCGACAGGGCATACGGGTCGAGAGGATCAAATTTGATGACCTCTCTCGTCCGGCCCCTCCCTCCAAGAACCGGTCTGCGCTCCTTGCGCAAGAGTTCCTGGGGCGGCGTGAAGCGCCGCACAGACGGGTTGGGCGAATGAGAGCCCGCAAGGGACTTCTTCTTGTACAGCTTCAGAGGAGATTCAGGTACCGGGAGCTTCAAGTCGGCATCGGTCGGGAAGACGATATCCTTTCCAATCGGGTCGGTGCCTCCATGTCCGAAGTGACGAGTCCAGAAGGATTGGAGGGGCCTGAACGTGCCGGCGCGGTCGGAAGCGTTGGGGAGAGTCACTGCATAGTCCGCAAGGTAACTGTCCCACTTCTACGAGAGGCCGTGAGCAATTCATACGGTGAAGGAAGAGCTTCAAGCGTACCTCGTCTGGATTCTCTCCCAGCTTCACCTTGAGGAACCAGTCGCTCGCAGTGCCAACTAGCAGGAACAGGCAGAACGCAGCACTCAAGCCCTTCTCTTTCGCCGAGCCCCAGTCGCTCCCATCATGGATCCACAGTCTTCCCCAGACGTCTGACCATCCGGAGAGGTGCGCTAGAAGCGCAATAGACATAGTAGTACCGAACGAGCCCGCAGATACCATGCCGACCCGTACGAAGACATGCTGAGTGCGGGCAATAGGCAGCAGACACATAATGAGTCCAATGGGAGTGAAGACGGCGATTAGTACGTGGCGAGTGAGCAGAGATGGGTGCACAATGACTGCAATGGCGAGTGCAAGAGTGGAGCTGGGGGATGCTGCGGTGAGCTTATTCTCGGATTCAGAAGCGTGGAGGGCACTCACTATCCCACAAGACCGGCAAAGCCGAGGGCGGCATACTTCCAGCGTGCAGCGAGGATAGCGCACACGATACCCGACAGCAGCCACACCGCGACGAATGCTCCAGCACTCAACGGACGGTCGGGGGAGACGTTCGGGATGAGGAGTGATAGGAAGGTCGTCAGGTGCACTACGTTCCATTCAGCAAGTGAGTAGGAAGCGCTATGCAAGTGGATGTTCACCTCCGGTTACGTAGCCTACAGCGATTCCTCCAATGCCACCCTCAAGTCTGAAGATGCGCCTCACGACGGCCTCTGCGTGCTGAATCCTGGACGTCTCCGCAGGATGCAATGCGTCATAGCGCGGCGCAAATGCGCGCGTGCGGTCAAGTGTAAGAAAAGCCCCGGCAAAAGTAAGCAACAAGGAGAAGCACAGCAGAGGTAAGGCGTAGGCAAGGAGATATGGAGACGAAGACAGGAGCGAGGTGAGTGCAGTCCCAGTCGGGGTCGACATTGCGATAGCAAGTAGGTGGATGGCGGCGTTAGTGCAGGGTCGTGAGTGATATGGTCGTGAGCGTCGTCTTGGATGTTGTTACTCCTTCGTAGGTGATGTCGCCGTCCTCAGAGTGCAGTAGCTTGTGTTGCTGCCGAGGCAGGCCTAGCTGAGCAGGCGGGGTCGGCCTGAGGACAGACGAGGAGGAGGGCAAGACGGACGGAGGCGTGAGAACGCACAGACGCCCATCGTGTGATCCCAGATGGGCGTCTATCTCCTGACGGCACTTCGCCGCATCCGAAGTTTTCGAAGTTCGGTCGACCTCCTCGCGCGCGGGAAGTCCAGCCATACGCCTCCTCTGCTCATGCACTTGTCTATCCTCTCAGCCATCTCCATATCTCGCACCAACCACAACAGAGCGTACCGCTAACACACACCGTCGACCGGCCCTCAAGGATGGCCAAGATTACAGCCCTGAAGGGCATCTCGAACTCCCCCTATCCGCACCAGCACCGGAGACATTCCGCCCATGGCACACCCCAGCATAAACGGGCAGTCAAGCGCGAGCATGCATGGATGGACGTCTCGGATGATGACCTCGAGGTGAAGAAAGCCAAGAAGCCTTCTTCGAGCCCCTCGAAGAATAGCCACAGTTCAGATCATCCCCGGAAGAAACCACGCCTGTCCGCGCCTGCGGGGAGTGCCTCCTCTTCGTCCTCCAAGGATGCGTCGCTTCAAAAACAGCGGAAGGAGCTTCCTATATATACTGGTATGTGTCTCCACCTACTCCCAATGGCTTCATGATACGGAAGGTGCTCATGCGCAACGCAGGCAAGGATGCTATCGTAGACATCGTTCGCCAGAACGACGTGACCGTCCTCATCGGAGAGACAGGTTCAGGCAAGACAACACGTACGTCCTCTCATGCGCATTACTTCCCCGCGATCCAACATAGCCCACAGAGGTACCGCAATATCTCCTTGAGGCCGGCCTCGCCGGGTCAGGGATGATCGCCGTTACCCAGCCCCGCAAAGTCGCTGCCACCTCCCTCGCCGCGCGAGTCGCCGCAGAGCAAGGCACCTCCGTTGGAGGCCTCGTTGGCTACTCTGTCCGTTTTGACGAGGCTGCTTCTCCCGAGACGCGCATTAAGTATGTCACGGACGGTATGCTCGTGCGCGAGCTCCTCGGAGACCCCCTCTTGTCTCGCTACAGCGTCATCGTCGTCGATGAGGCACATGAGCGCACGTTGCGTACCGACCTGCTCATCACGAACCTGAAGTCTATCCAGAAGGCGCGCAACGCGCCCTCGGACGCTAAAGGCAAGGCTCCCGCGGCCAAGCTGACCCCTTTGAAAGTGATAATCATGAGTGCCACGCTCGAGGCCGAGAAGTTCAGCAAATTCTACGGCAAGTGCGTGTCCCACCATCTCCTGTCTTCCTCGGCCTGTACGATTGACACTCTATGCCCTGCAGCGCGAAGATTGTGTATGTAAAAGGCCGGCAGCATCCGGTGACCATCTATCACACGTCCACCAGTCAGCCAGATTATGTGGACGCGGCACTGCGGACGTTCTTCCAAATCCACACAGACCAACCAAAGGGCGACGTGTTGATCTTTCTGCCTGGCCAGGAGGATATTGAGAGCCTCGAGAAGTCCATTCAGCTCTACGCCAATCAGCTTCCCAAGGACGCGCTAGGGGTAAGTGTCAGCGCCCCCGGGCATAATCGTGCCTAGTTACCGAGAGAGGGAAATCTCACACGCACCAGGTCCTCATTTGCCCTATGTATGCCGCGTTGCCGCCTAGTCAGCAGGCGAAGATCTTCTCTCCTACGCCGTCGGGGATGCGTAAGTGCATTCTCGCGACCAACATCGCTGAGACCTCTATCACCATCCCCGGGATCAAGTATGTGATTGATACTGGGAAGTGTAAAGAAAAGCGCTATGTTGCGCGACAAGCCGGGACCGGTGAGCTCGGCCAATGCGATTGCTGCTACGTTCTGATTGACTAACGAGATGCAGGCTTTGATACCCTATTGACTCGAGATATCACGCAGTCGTCTGCGGTGCAGCGTGCAGGTCGCGCAGGTCGTGAGGTAGGCCTAGTCATGGTGCTGAATGGAACTCTTCCTGATAATCGACGGTACTATAGGGCTCAGGTTTCTGCTTCCGCCTCTATACCGAGGATGCGTTCCGCAATATGCCTGTCACTGCTGAGCCTGAGATCCGACGATGCACCCTCACCTCCAGCCTACTTCAGCTAAAATGCCTCGGCCAAGACCTCGAGGAGCTAGACTTGATGGACAAACCTGACGAGGAGACAGTCATCGCCGCGCTAAAGACCCTATTCCTTCTCGGGGCGCTCGACAACCGCAAGGCCCTCACTCCCCTCGGACGGCAAATGGCCGCGTTCCCGCTCGAGGCTCCGCTCGCACGCGCCCTGGTCGCCTCGACCGAGCTCGGCTGCACCGCCGAGATCCTCACCATTCTCTCCGTGCTCTCCGCGTCCTCGCATCTCTTCGTCGACACTCACGACGCACGAGACGCCGCAGCCGACGCCCGGCGCAAGTTCCGCCACCTCTCTGGCGACCACCTCACCGTGCTGAACGTCGTCCGCGCCTACGAGGACGTCGCGGCGTCCGAGAGCAAGGCTGGTCGGCGGGAGTGGTGCCGGCGAATGTTCCTGAACGAGCGCTGTCTGTCCGAGGCGATGAACATCCGTGCGCAGCTCCGCGACGTCTGCACGCGCATGAACATCGACTGGCGGACGAGTGCGGGCGAGAACGAGGCGCCGGTGCTGAAGGCCCTCGTCCGCGGGCTGGTGCAGAACACGGCGTTCATGCAGCCTGACGGGTCGTACAAGCAGGTCATGGGCCCTTCCGTAAGTCACACGTGGATTCATTCGCGCGAGAGGGAGAGACTGATGTCCTCGCAGATCGTGAAGATCCATCCCAGCTCGTCTCTGGCCGACAAGAAGGTTCCCGTGATTATATACGACGAGCTGGTGCGCCCGAGTGCCATTCCCACACAGTCCGCCCGCTGACGCTCGAGGTCACACAGGTGTACACGACGCACGTCTACGCGCGAGGCGTCTCAGCAGTGCCACGGAACTTTATCGCGGAGGTGCCTGTCTTCCAGCAGCGTACAGGCTGAGTGTTGTGGCCGTTGCAACAGCCCAGCGCCGCTCCTTTCGTAAGACATGTATGCGTCGCATCGTGCAGTGTATGATCCGGGACCGGACGGGTTGCGAGGCTTCTGGAGGCCGTCTGTGAGATCTCGAGACATTCCCGCGCTCCGAGTAATTCGGAGGTCGCCTTCACCAACCAAAAACCTGGAATTCTCCACGTAGGTATCGTTTTAGTGCCGATCTGTGGTCTGTCGATCGGTGCGTTGGTCTTGCTGGTGTTTTTCTCTGCTGCGCTGCGTCTATTTGCTCCGATTGTCGTCCACTCGTAAGTATGTTCATCGAGCACAGCACTACGTGTGCCTGCTTGACTTGAATGTGGCCTTGGGCTGCTGCCTGCGCCGGCTTGAGTGACCGTTTCGAGATCGAAGCCCTTTCTGCATCATGATCGCGTGTGCCTGACGCCCTGAGCACAAGATCGCGCGTTCGAGCAGGGGATGATCTGGGTTGCTGTGGACCTGGCAAGTCCGAACGAGTCAATGTTTGTCGACCCGCTACCGACGTCGCTGACTCGAGAGCCAGTCGGAACGCGCAGAATGGTGATCTCGTTCACGATGGAGAGCTGAAAGCTGCGCCGCAAGTCCGGCGAGAGGCATGCATGCGCCTGACGATGCCTTAGGAGTACTGGCGCTGGCTTCGGAACTCTCGAGTCAGTGAACTGACGCGGTGGCTCGGCGCCCGGATCGGAGTTTTCCAGCAAAGGACGGGCTGTTACAGCCAGGCTGGAGATGGTACATGTCTGCGGCTGTCTGCGGACGCCAGCGCTCGGCGTGCAAGTAGGAGATGATCTGTGCTTGTGGCGTGCGGAGACTCTGTACCCCGCGCCGAAACAACTCTAGAAGGTTTACGAATACGAACGGCCCCCGCATGGCGGATGCACTCGACCAGCCCAAAGATAGACGCCCGCGGTGATATGCACGGTGAGAGAGATCGCAATATACGTGAGAAGGAGATGTGGTACTGTACGTGGGGGACCCATGCAGACGACCTCGATAACTTTCAGCAAAAACCGAGGCGGCCGCTAGGACGACGGTGCGCAGGTCTAGAACCTCGTGCGGAGGAGGAGTGGATGTTTGTGGGCGCTCGCACTCGCCAAGCCAAGGACAGTCGAGAGTTGGCTCAGAGAGAAGTCCGCGGCCCGCGTACGCCGAGCTTCCGCATCACGTCAGACATTCACCGTAAGCGGATGGTTTCTCCATCCAGGCCGGCACAAAAAGTCAGTGTTCACACCGAGCTCAGGGAAGCAGGAGTACTGCCTGCATGCGTGCATATAGCGGCATCGAGACGGCTGAGGAGGACAGAGACGAGGTTGAGGACGGGAGGTGGTGAAGCAGGACGGGGAAGGGCAGCAGCGGGTAATCTGATAAGATGAGATGGGGAGAGAGACATTGCAACGACGCCGGACTGCCGCGTAAGAGAGCTGCATATAAGAATCTAGCACCCACGCTCCTTTCCTCCTCCGCACCCGCACCCGGTCCTCGTCCTCGTCTTCTCCCCCTCCCGCCCGCTATTTATCCCCGCGGCCCTGCTGCTCAGCAGCCTCCTCCCCGTCCTCAACCATGGCGGCCAACTCGCTTGACCACTCGGCGGACATCAACGAGAAGTCTTCCCCCGCCACCAACGAGCAGCACCAGCAGCAACAGCAGGCTGCCACCAAGAAGGGCTTTTTCAAGCGCAAGGGGCCGAATCAGCCAAAGGGAGATGAGTCTCTCTCAGAAAAGGAGGCTCAGGACGCCGTCCTCCCCGCCCCTACCCCAGAAAAGAAGGAGATTCAGCCGGTCGGCTTCCTTGAGCTCTTCAGGTCGGCCTCCTTGTGCACCTGTATCATTTCACCTTTTTTGACCCTTTCTGTTCGCAACCAGATTCTCCACGCGCAGAGAAGTCATCATGGACATCATCGGCCTCGTCGCGGCAGCAGGTTCCGGTGCTGCTCAGGTGCGCTCACCCACGATTTCTCGTACCTACCTGTGATTGACAGTCTCCGCCATGCAGCCCCTCATGAGTTTGCTCTTCGGCCGCCTCACCCAGGACTTCGTCACCTTCGGTCAGACCCTCAAAACGGCACAGGACCCCACCGCTCCCGACCAAGCTCAGGCCGCGGCATCGCTCCCTGGCGCCGCTGCCGCATTCAAGCACTCGGCTGCGCTCAACGCGTCGTATCTCGTTTACATCGGTATGTGACTGATCGTGTGCGCTCTCGCTCGCCGCCTGACGATTCTTCAGGTCTCGGCATGTTTCTCTGCACCTACATCTACATGGTTGTCTGGGTCTACACCGGTGAGGTCAACGCGAAGCGTATCCGTGAGCGCTACCTCCGCGCCATCCTTCGCCAGGAAATCGCCTACTTCGACAACGTCGGTGCCGGAGAAGTCGCGACGCGCATTCAGACGGACACCCGTACGTTCTGTTTATACATCCGTTGATCCGAGCAGACTTCTGACGACTTCTCGACAGATCTCGTGCAGCAAGGGATATCAGAGAAGGTCGCCCTCTGCGTTAATTTCCTTGCCGCTTTCGTCACCGGCTTCATCCTCGCCTACGTCCGCTGCTGGCGTCTCGCCCTCGCCATGTCCTCCATCCTGCCGTGCATCGCCATCGCCGGCGGCGTCATGAACAAGTTTATCTCGGCATATATGCAGACGTCGCTCAAGCACGTCGCCGAGGGCGGTACCATCGCCGAGGAGGTCATCTCGACCGTCCGCACCGCTCAGGCGTTCGGTACCCAGCACATCCTTGCGGACTTGTACGACGAGCGCGTGCTGAAGAGCCGTGCTGTGGACCTCAAGGCCGCGGTTTGGCACGGTGCTGGTCTCTCGTTCTTTTTCTTTGTAATCTACGGCGCGTACGGCCTGGCATTCAACTTCGGTACCACGCTCATTAATGAAGGACACGGTGAGTATCCTCGTGTTTGCATATGCAGCGGCGCACTGATGTCAGTTCCATCTCAGCGAACGCGGGTCAAATCGTCAACGTCATCTTCGCGATCCTTATCGGTTCATTCTCTCTCGCCCTGCTTGCCCCTGAGATGCAAGGTCAGCACATTGCCTGAACGGTTCATTGAAAGGGCGCATCGCTTACCACGCTCATCTCTAGCTATCACCCAAGCTCGCGGCGCTGCTGCCAAGCTCTACGAGACCATCGACCGCGTCCCGGTCATCGACTCGGCCTCGCCCGAGGGCCTCAGGCCCGAGAAGTGCGTCGGCGAGATCGTCCTCGAGCACGTCGACTTCAACTACCCGTCACGCCCCACTGTGCCCATCGTCAAGGACCTCTCCATCACTTTCCCCGCCGGCAGGACCACTGCACTCGTCGGTGCCTCTGGTTCCGGCAAGTCCACCGTCATCTCCCTCGTCGAGCGGTTCTACGACCCGCTCCGGGGCGTCGTCAAGCTCGACGGCATTGACCTCAAGGACCTCAACGTCCGCTGGCTCCGCTCGCAGATCGGCCTCGTCTCCCAGGAGCCGACCCTTTTCGCGACCACGATCAAGGGCAACGTCGCCCACGGTCTCATCGGCACACCCCACGAGCATGCCTCGGAGGAAGAGAAGTTCAAGCTCATCAAGGAGGCCTGCGTCAAGGCCAATGCGGACGGCTTCATCTCCAAGCTTCCGCTTGGCTACGACACCATGGTCGGCGAGCGCGGTTTCCTCCTCTCAGGTGGTCAGAAGCAGCGTATTGCCATCGCCCGTGCTATCGTCTCAGATCCCCGAATTCTCTTGCTCGACGAGGCCACCTCCGCTCTCGACACCCAGAGCGAGGGCATTGTGCAGAATGCGCTCGACAAGGCCGCCCACGGCCGCACGACCATCACGATCGCGCATCGTCTCTCGACCATCAAGGACGCGGACTGCATCTACGTTATGGGCAACGGCGTCGTCCTCGAGTCCGGCACGCATCAGGAGCTCCTCAGGGACGAGAACGGGCCGTACGCGCGCCTCGTGGCCGCGCAGAGGCTCCGGGATCTGCGTGAGAAGCAGACGATGCAGGATGACGACAGCGACACCGCCGCCTCGGGCGAGAACGACGAGAAGGACATGGAGAGGCAGGCCGCGGAGGAAGTACCCCTGCAGCGCCAGAAGTCCGGGCGGTCCCTGGCGAGCGAGATCCTCGAGCAGCGCCAGAAGCAGGAGGGCGAGAAGAAGGAGCAGCACGACTACTCGATGCCCTACATCTTCAAGCGCATGGGCTACATCAACCGCTCGGTCTGGAAGCAGTACCTATTTGGCACGATCGCTGCCATCGCGAATGGCGCGACGTACCCGTGCTACGGTATCATCTTCGCGAAGGGCATCAACGGCTTCTCAGACACGACGAACGCCCAGCGGCGGTTTGACGGCGACCGGAACGCGCTCTGGTTCTTCGTGATTGCTATCCTGTCCATGTTCGCCGTCGGCTTCCAGAACTACCTGTTCGCGAGTTCCGCTGCGGAGCTCACGTCGAGGCTGCGCTCGTTGAGCTTCCGCTCCATCCTCCGCCAGGACATCGAGTTTTTCGACAAGGACGAGAACAACACCGGCCAGCTCACGTCGACGCTAAGCGACAACCCGCAGAAGATCAACGGCCTCGCGGGCATCACTCTGGGCGCCATCGTGCAGAGCATCTCGACGCTCATCATTGGCTCTATCCTAGGTCTCTCCTTCAACTGGCAGATCGGTCTCGTCGGTATTGCCTGCATGCCCGTCCTCGTCTCTGCGGGTTACATCCGTCTGGTATGTCTGGTCTTCTACGTATATGCGAATGATGCTGACGCACTGCGGGCCTTTGTAGCGCGTCGTCGTGCTCAAGGATCAGCAGAATAAGAAGGCTCACGAGGCGTCCGCCCAGCTCGCCTGCGAGGCGGCCGGTGCCATCCGCACCGTCGCGTCGCTCACTCGTGAGGACGACTGCTGCAGGCTCTACAGCGAGTCGCTCGAGGAGCCGCTCCGTCGCTCGAACAGGACCGCCATCTACAGCAACGCCATCTTCTCGCTTTCGCAGTCGATGTCCTTCTGGGTCATCGCTCTCGTCTTCTGGTACGGCTCGCGTCTCGTCGCGGACTTGAAGCGCTCGACCTTCCAGTTCTTCATCGGTCTCATGGTACGCTGACCTCTCTATGCACCGAAGCACCGCCTCACTAACTCATCGCACAGAGCACCACCTTCTCTGCTATCCAAGCCGGCAACGTCTTCTCGTTCGTTCCCGACATCTCATCCGCTAAGGGCGCCGCTTCGGACGTCATCCGTCTCCTTGACTCCACGCCCGAGATCGACGCCGAGTCGCCCGAGGGTGCGATCCCCAAGAACGTCCAGGGCCGCATCCGCTTCGAGAACGTGCACTTCCGCTACCCCACGCGTCCTGGGGTCCGTGTCCTGCGCGACCTTAACCTCACTGTCGAGCCCGGGACCTACGTCGCGCTCGTCGGTGCCAGTGGATGCGGTAAGAGTACGACGATCCAGCTCATCGAGCGGTTCTACGATCCTCTCGCCGGCACTGTTTACGTGAGTAGCTCTACTGCTAACATGCGGGGTCCCAGTGCTGACCAGTATTCCATAGCTCGATGAGCAACCCATCACGAGCTACAACGTCTCCGAATACCGCAAGCACATTGCGCTCGTGTCCCAAGAGCCGACGCTGTATGCCGGCACTGTGCGCTTCAACATCCTCCTCGGTGCTACGAAGCCTCGGGAAGAGGTCACCCAGGAGGAGATCGAGACTGCTTGCCGGAATGCGAACATCCTCGACTTCATCCAGTCGCTGCCCGAGTGAGTATAGCTGCCGAATACATCTTGATTTCTTTGGCTGACGTTCATGTAGTGGCTTCGACACCGAAGTTGGCGGCAAGGGTTCACAGCTCTCAGGTGGCCAAAAGCGTGCGTATATGCTTGCACTTGCTTCCAGCAGTTCGATATTGACCCCGTCCACAGAACGTATTGCGATCGCCCGTGCGCTTCTCCGCAACCCGAAGGTGCTCTTGCTTGACGAGGCGACTTCTGCGCTCGACTCGACCTCTGAGAAGGTCGTGCAAGAAGCGCTCGATCAGGCAGCGAAGGGCCGCACCACGATCGCTATTGCGCATCGACTGTCGACAATCCAGAACGCGGATTGCATGTACGTCTACAACTGCCGCCTTCCCTCCACAGCGAAACTGACGCGCCTGTCTCTCCAGTTACTTCATCAAAGACGGCACCGTCGCCGAAGCCGGCACGCACGACGAGCTGCTCGAACGCAAGGGCGACTACTACGAATACGTACAGCTACAGGCCCTCAGCAAGAAGTAGACGGCCCTTTCCTTTTTCATCACTGCTAGATCTTGCCCACGAGCCGGCCGCGCCCACTGCGCTTCCGCACCTGCACGCTGAATAACTCACGCATGTATGCTTATTGGATCCCCTAATACCTTGCCCGCTTTGTCCCCTTGACGACGCTTTATGATGCCGTCCTTTGCCCCCCTCTCACGAACTCGTCTCATTTGGGTCTGTCGTACACAGTTAAGTAGCACATCGCGGAGTAATATACCACTATATTATACATCGAGGGAAGGTGCCCTGCCTCGCATGTCGACTCATCGCTGTCGAGCGTCGTCCCTCGTACATGACACGACGATGCATTGCACTATGCGAGCGTTGTGTGTACACGGAGGGAGACGGCCGGGTATCTCCAAAGCTCGAACGAGTAAGGAGCAAGTAAGCACTACAAGAGAGCGACGCTGCAACGAAAGCGAATTTGGAAAGCAACCAGAAAGATACGGTAAAGCAACGATAGCACATGAGACAGACTACAAGGGCCAGTGAGTCACTTCCGCGGGCGCGCTGGCTGCCGCCCCTTGGGTAGCCCTGGGGCGGAACGACCGACAGCGTTGGCCGTGATGCCTCCAAGTCGCGCAGTGCCCGGGCCTGCCTTCGGTCGGCTGCTCCGCTCCTTGATTCGTTGGCTTCGCCGAAGCTCAACAACAGAACCGTCTTCGCCGTGAGCTGCGCCGCGGGGGATAGCCTGAGCCGACCCAGCGCGTGTCCGGGTCCGCTTCCGTGCTGCACCGAGCTCTGCAGGCTCAGACTCGTCCGCCGGAGACCTCTTTCTGGGCTGGGGAGACGCCGTGAGCGATGGGATTTCCGAGCGGGCTCCCGAGTCGTAGTAGGCGCTCATGTCCAGTCGGTGGACGACGCGGTCGTCGCGTTCTAAGGTATGTGTGGCGAGGAAGTCGGACCAGAAGGCGTCGAATTTGCTCGGGTCTGACCACATATCTGGATACCGCCTCTGTAGGTCCCCAAGTGGGCTGGAGAAGTCCATGACAGCGTTGAGCCACTCGACGAGTGCCGCACTTTTGAATTCAGCGCGCTTGAGCACGAAACGGTTAAACGTGTTGAGGATCTTCTTTGTACCACCGTGCTGAACTCGGACGCCGCTGATAGTAAGCTCGATGGAGTCTTCAAAGTACCCTCGGATCAGCATCGTCAGGGCTTCGCCCGAAAGCCCATGGGGAAGATACAGAAGAGCGCAGTAAAGCACCACGTAGAACAGCGATTCCATGTCATCTTGGAATTTCTGCCTGACCTTGGTGGTAGTCCCGTCCAACATCCGGATTGACATAAAATGCCAAGTGCCCTGGAATCAGCAACATCAGCGGGGAGTCGCAGTAAGTAAGAAGCTGACCTACAGCCCGACCTGGACGAGAGGACTCCCCATCGTCATTGAGGATGTCCGACGCTTCCCAATCAATGAGGTAGCCTCTGCGGATGGATCGACCCGGTTCCTTGACGAGGATGATGTTGCCGACACTGATGTCCCTATGGATACGGGAAGCCTTTACGAGCGCATCCCGCATGGCTCGCGTGGAATGAGAATGAATTGATTAAGGGGAACAGCTCGAAGCGCACCAGTAAACACATCGTACGTGGCATGAAGAAGCTCTTCCGTGCCTCGCAGAGTACGCAGGGAGTAACCAACGGTCGCCATCACCACGCGATAATGTTGCAGTAGCGAAACTTGCGGAAGATCCCCGCAAACGCGGCAGACCCATTCTTCTGAACGCACCCTGTGGGTGAGTGTGGCCTGCAAGTAAGGAGCTGAGCGATGACTGTGAGCGTTTGACTTTGGTCATGGGGTTGTGCAAACCTACCATCTAGTCGTCGCACCTGGTCAGGACGCTCGCATGGTACGCCACCATGTGTGACGAGAGCAGGGACATTGCGAACCCCTAAATCCACAAGATGCTTCAGGATTTCGCCTTCTACATGGCTCCGCGAGTACGGGCGCCATGTGTCCTTCAAAAAGACCACACTCCGCGTCCGAGCGTCAACCGCCCAATACCCTCGCGTTCCACGTCCAGCTAGAGAAAGAGGTGATACAATCGGTCGAGAAACAATGTAGCGAACGGCATTGTCCCCCAGTGTAGGCGCATTGCTGGGGTACACGTAGATCGCTGTGACATGTTCAGGTAGGTAGTGTTGTGTCAGCGCCAAGGCGAGCTGGTCGCCTTCGACGTCGAGTTGACTCCGCACATGCTCTCGAATGGTATCCCTGAAGAGAGCGTGCTCGGCGGGCATAGCGGGTTCCACGGTAGGATCGTGTCCACGCGCGTCATCGGTTGTCTGCGCGAATCGCCAAAGGAATTCGCAGAGATACTCCGGATGATCTCCTATGTCGAACGCTTCGGATACGACGCAGCCAGCACGATCCCAGCGAAACAAGCGAGCGGAGGTACCAACTATGGAGATGGAGAAAAGGAAGCAGCGATGCTGTCGGGCGAATATCTCCGTGGCAAAGGCCAGATGAAGACCGAGGACCCTATCATTCTCCGCTTGCGCCGCCGCGGTGTCCCAACGCGCAACGAAGTCGTGGGATGCTACGCTTTCTGGGTTGGCGTCTTTGGGCGGGTCCACGTAGAAGTCGTTTTCCAGGAATTGTATAAAGAATTCGGCATAGCCTAATTCAGCTCGCGATCGACGGCTGGCTTGTCGCACAGCCTGGAGGTTCCTTCGCGCAAAGCAGCATATATGTGGCATGGCATGGCCTATTTGCACAGGCGGCAGGATGCGTCGGCATGTGTCTTCGAAAAAGAATCCTGGGCAGCGGGACTTGTGTTTCGTCTTCTTGTTCAAAGCATGCAACTGCGCAACATCGTGAGGCTACAAACAGGGACAGCTGGCAATTACGCACGAGAGGCTCAGATATCTCTGCTGTTGTCCTAGCACTCTGGAGAACGGCACTGAATGCACGTGTCGACGAAAGCCTACCCTTCGCATCGTCGGGTGGATACGGGAGGAAGACATTGAGAAATCCTATAATCGGCATAGGACCATATGTGAACTCCCTCGAGTTGAGGACGTGTTGCGCGTTGCGCGCCCTGGCGAGTTTGGGTTCCAGTCCATCTGTGCGAGTGAGATCCTCGTTGAGCGCCATGGGAACGTTGTATACGCATTGAGAAGGGACATCAGAGGATACAGGCATCTGCAAGAGAAACACAGCAGCTGCGCGTGTTTTGAGCTCGCAAGCGTGGTTACAGGAGATTGAGGTCAAGGTTCTCAAAACGTGTGGCCTTTGCGACATGAACCAAGTCCGCTTGAGCGGCCCGGAGGCGCCCGCCCCGAGCCCGGCCCGCATCTCCGCACCTTCAACTCGCGTCCCGCGCAGAGCTGCGACTCGGAGGCTCGCCTCGCAGTTTAGCATGGCGGCACCCGGCAGTCTGAGCATGCAGGGACGACAGTACTCAGTACTCAATCGGCGAGTATCAGCTTGTCCAGTAGGAGTCCATCTAGGCGATGTTCGAAAACCGCGGTACACTGGGTGCCAATTGCAGTGACTATGCAGCGGTCCTCCTGTTTCACCCGCCGCCCGCATTATGCTTCGCATAACACTCTCTACAGTAACGGCTTCCGAGTCGCAATCGCATGCGTATGCCTTGATATAAGCAGCATCCTTTGCGTTATGACCGCGGATATCGGAGCAGCGTCAGTCGGCGTTGGTTGTAGGTACGCGACGAAGCGCTTTATCCGCCTTGCGTCTCGCCTTCACCGCCTTGCTCTCCTGTTGCCAGTACTGCGACCCAATGTCAGCCAGGTCAAACGGGAGCCATCATCGAAATAGTACAGATTTGGTATGCATATCAAGGCCATCCCAGTAGGAGGCGAACTTGATAATGTTTTCCCTGGTGACTTCGTAGGCATGGTCTTCGAAATATTTCTTCGCGCACAGGTCTCTGATGATGTTGTGATGAGTCAACCAGTACAGCTGTTGCCGAAATTAATGCTCCGCACCTCCGCGCGCGCCAGTTGGCACAGCTTGACAGAATTGACGCAAATCACCCAGACTGGATAGAAAATGGAATATCTTGGTTACCACGCATCC